>LPNX010028209.1:198347-238918 GCA_001517045.1 Pseudotsuga menziesii
CAATGAGATGATCCTCAATTGTGGGTCTCTTGTAAGCAGTACCACTATGCCCATTATAATTTTATGCTTACTAGCATAACATGAGCACCCACTTACAATGCGTCCTCCTGACACAATCTTATGCAAGCCAATAGTGATTAGTAGTTGTCAGCAATTTATTAAATCTGAAACTCATAATTCAAATTTAACAACTCATCATGCATACAAACTATTTTCATAGCCATGAGACTCTTCTCATAAGGTTTGGATCTTTCACATGGTAGATTTTGGCCTTTGTCATGGTCTTACCCAAATTGCCGTGCCCTAAACAATCTACCCAAAACCTGAACCTTAATCAACCAAACACTTAGTAAGTCTTGATGCATATAATTTTTTCATTGCTGCAACAATCACTGAAGCATTTTCAGAATTTATAAAATTCAAAACACTTCTAGCTGTTAATCACATCAATATTACCAAAACTCATTTACTTCATGCAATCATTATCATACTAAAATTTGCAAGGTCACATCATTTATGCCAAAATAAAATGTTCAGATACTCCTTACTCCACAAGCGTATCATTGTACCATCTTTCCTTTCCATGGAGCATTTCCGGTAGCTAATCGATCATGACTACCCTCTCCATGCACTTACTATCCTGCATTCATAACAGCTCTTGAAATGATTCCAGTATTGTCATCAATTCATCATTTTAGCCATTAGTTATTCATAATAACTCATGCACTATCTCTATGCATTCATGCATTGCATCGCAACATTTTCACCCATACTTATGTATGCATATCTACAACATTTACTCATACTTTTCATATGCATCCATTCAATGCATAACTACAAGATTTATAAAATATTTTAATGCATACCCACTCAATGCTACCTTGCATTGATTCAGGAATACTATGCATTCAAACAAACCATGCATGGCCTAACCATGACTACTTCATATAGGATGCATGACTATAATCAAGATCATAATTGCTTACTTTCCTTCGGCTACTAATTTCATCACAACATAATACAGGCATGACACATTTCTATATGAACGCAGTATAAAATTCAAATACCCACATGGTGTGAGACCTCTTGCTTTTACCACTCCATGCAATTGTCATAATTTAAACTCTTACCTTCTTGGATCCTATTTACACCATTGACATTACCAGTTTGGTTGGTCCTTTGCAGGAGATTGCATAATTCTCTCACCAAATTTTGATTCTAGACTTGTTTCCTTATCCCTTTCTCCATAGGGTTTCTAGTCACATTTGTCCGCATCAGCAACATATTCATCCATGTCCATGTTGTCGTTGGTTTTTCCACTAATGCCAACATTAATGCAATAATTATTATTAGTGGCTCATTATAAATGTATAATTCTCACTATTCTTGCCAACATGTATCTTATGCATGCTAGGCATATCCTCATATATTTCATGTATAAAAATTGTAATCATAATTAGCAAGACTGCGTTTAAGGAAATTTCCCTTTTCAAGTCCCTCATCCCTACATGGAACTCCTCTTCCACACAACAACTGGTTTGACTTCATGGTCTTGCTACCTCTAGGCATGCAATTCCCAGATAATCATCCATATTGACAGCAACATATTTATTTTTCAAGCAATCACTAGCACTTTGCTGCTCTGCATTCAAATTTTGGTGACTCTCCCTTGTTCCCTACTGGATAAGATTTCCCACGCCTATCCATATGCTTCATTCTGAACTAGGGTGTGAAAACCACACCACTTCAAAATGATGATTTTCATCAATTTTAGGCAAAACACACAACTGTATTTCTGTCTAAATGCTAACTTCAGCCACCTAGAATCTTCTTCCCTTTCAGCCCTGAAACTGCTGAAAAATACCATGAAACATTCGCTGAGACACTAGCTGGAATTCGTTGAAAATTTCACTGGAAAACCAAATTTTCCCTTTTTCCAATCAGACCTCTTTCCAACTAAATTTCCGACGTATCGGATCCTTAGTGAACTAGTCTTCTGATACTTTAGTGACCCAAGTGACTGCATTTCTCCGGCGCTCATTGACGGCCCTATCGACTATAAGTTTCTGCTATATCAGACCTGTAGTGGTCTAAGCTTCCAATCCGCATCGGTGACACCAAAAACTAATATGTGTCGACGATCGGAACATTACTTGCCATGACATCAGCGGTCAAAGTGACTAACTACTCTCTCTTCGGGTGGTTAGTTCCATAGCCATCCACAATGGTGGAAATCCAACAACTAAGTTTTCCACAGTATCGGCGACTCCAACAACTACAGTTTTTCGCTGTATCGGATCCTCAGTGGGCTCGGCTTCTGGCCTTTATCATTTTTATCGACGATGAAACCAACTTATGTGCTGCATCAAAGGTCAAGTGCTCTATGCAATGGGTTCCTAGTCCTCTAGACTTCCGCAATGGCAACCAACAAACCTTCTGTGTCTTCCGCAACACAAGCCTATCGGCGGTCAAAACCTCTAGTCACTGCGGTATCGGCAGTCGAGACTTCTACCCATTGAAAGGTTAGTCCTCTAGACTTCCGCAACAGTAGATGCTCATTCAACTATCTTCCACCAATCAGTGCTCTACGTCACTAATTTCTCCCGACTCATCGGCGGACTCATCCACTAACATGCGTCGATCGCCAATATCCTCAACACTTAGAAAAATTCACAGCAAAAATTTTCTTTTTCTCCTTCTTGCAACACTCCATTGGCTGTTTCATCAACTATTTCTCGTCGACACTGCAGCTACTCCCTCAGCTAGTCATCGGTGATCAAGTGAACTAATCCTTGCCGATCGCCGATGGTCTTATCGGAGCTTCATCAGACTAAGTAAGGCCGACGTTTTGGTGGCCTTCAACTAATTTCTATCGAAACTGCGGCTCCCACATCCACTAAGTTTCACCGACGTCCGACGAACCTCATACTTAGAATTTTTTTCAAAATTTCTTCCTTAACCATCTTTTCGCTGCTTCATCGGCTCAACCATCTTCTATTCCTTGTTGTCATTTTAGTGCCTTCACAGTCTATTTTTCGATGTTGTGGCTACGCCATCAACTAGGTATCGACGATCCAATCCTATAATCATTGTCGATCATTGATGGTCCTATCACTTCAGTTTTCTTCCACTCCGCATAGACTGTCGAAACAATTATATGTTGTGGCATCGGTGGTCGAGGACTCTACCCATTGGAATATTAGTCCACTAGAATTCTGCAACGGTGGGTACATGAACCACTAGTTCTTGCCAATGTTCATCAGTGACCAATACATCTAACTTCCACCGATCGCCAATGGATTCAACACTTAGAAAAAAAAATTAATTTTATTCTTTGCATTGGTTCTTCCTTCCACTAATGATCACCGATCCACTTCACTAGCCTCGGCGGATTTATCTTCTATTCATCGGCGATCCCATCCTATAGTCATTGGCGATCCCGACAACTAATTTGTTCCAATCATCGATGATCTCGTGCCTTAGAAAAATTTTGGAAATTTTTCCACTTTTGTCTTTCGCTGTGTCGTCTGTCTTCACTTCAAATTTCCACCTCTCCGCATTGGCTCTTACCTCTTCTATCCTTCGCCGACGTATAGGATCTCCCTTCCTATAACATTCACCGATCGTCGACATTTGATATCGAAGGACCTTCATACTAATCGAGCTAGCATTTCAGCGGTCTTCCGCTGATCTCTGCCGAAACTGTAGCTCCCCCATCCTCTAACATTCGCCAACGGTTGATGAGCACATAGAGGAATTTCACAATTTTCTTTCGACTGTCGAGTGACATTATGACTACGTGAGCCACTACATCGGAATAGCTTCACACTTAGTCTCCCGATGGGCCGATGGCACTTAGGCAAATTTTGTGAATTTCTTGTCATAAATTTCTGATCTCTGCTGGGCAGAACGCAACTTGCCTCTGCTAGCTGATATTTCATGGCCCATTCAGGCCCATGCTGCAATTTTATCTCTGTCACTGCATCTTCACGGCCCATTCAGGCCCATGCTGCAACCAAAGCTCTGATACCATACTGTAACATCCCCGATCTACTGTAACCGACAAGAGGATGCTACCAAACAAACAAAAACCTCCGGGAAAATAGCCCCATGAACATGAACATGCATATAATGCTGAAATATAAAGCTTAAAACACAAAACATACTAAGATGCAAAATTGTTCATGTACATAGCGGAAGCAAACATACGTTCATTCAAGCATACCACATGTTCATCATATTCATTAATCAATAAATATAAATGCAAAGACGGAATAGTCAAGAATACTCATCTTAAAAAGAATTCGTCCCGCAACCAGCTATGTCGCTGCAACGTTCCACTGAACTATAGGCCAGCGTGCTCATCAATCTCTCAGCAACACTGCCAACCCCGAGTTGGGCATGATTCCTCAAAGAATAAGGGTCAAAGAAAGCTTACACATAGCCATGGTACACAAATCAGTCAATCCCACACAATAGGGTTTATGAGGCCGTCAAGCAGCTAGGAAAGACTAAATGCTAAGCTGGTGGCCTCAATGGAAAGATAAGGACACCTACATCAGAGTTAACCGGACTTCTAAGCTATCCACACACCCATCAACAAGAATCATTCCTTTCTCTGCTTCACAGTCCCTCAGGCCTTGAATTCCCTTTCTAATACTCTTCAAGGGTTGTGGAGAAGAAAGCCAACAGTCTAATTTTGTTTAAGTGGCTCCAAACACCAGTTTTCTCAAGCATACCCATCCTCTAGTCGTACTCTCATCAGTCCAAAGACCAGCCACTACATACCACAGTAAAACAAATATCTCATAGCTTTGTGATGAAAATAAAGACAACAGGGTGACAAACCCAAAGGAAAAGGTGAACACAGCTTAAGTCAACAAGACGACTCAGAGTTGTTCTTGGCTATAGCATGGCCAAAACAACTCAGCAGCAACCCAAAAAGGTACTTGCATACACAACAACCCAACTAGGGGAAGACAACAACGCAAATCTCACAATGAAATGATGGCAACATTACACAGTCCGCAAATGGGAAAGAATCCAAACTCCCAGTAGGGACAGGGGAAAACATAAACACAGACCACAATTGGTAAGGAGAACAAGCATAAGCTTACACACCACATAGAGCACAAAGGCTCATTCACAGCAAATCATGGGTGACAGAACATGGATTCCCAACTCGCTGTGTGAGTCCCAAAACCAAGGTGAATCCTGTGCGTCCCTACGCGAGATGAACAAGCAATACAAATCCCCCAAATGGTTCTCACATGAGGAAGCAACCCCCCCTACGTGTGTATGAGCAATACCAAAACCGTGAGTGGAAGAGTGGGAGAGTAGTGACCCTTCCCCTGTCCTCCACATGAGGAAGAGCAAGCTCCCTGGTGGAGTGTATGTGGGGAAAAGACAAGCAGTCCCACCACCCACCACTCCTTAGCCATAACTGCTCCCAACTAATCAAACAGCAAAATTTTAGTGGGTGGTCGACACATGGAAAACTCCCAATGGCCCCCACGGGTTAGACAACCCCACCCCCCTTAACCTTAGGAATCATGCCCTTTTCATTTAACGTTGCACCGCCGTAGCTGGATGTAGGTTTATTTGAATTAATGTGCATATTTACATGATGCCCAAAACTATAATGTGCCGGATAGCATGATATACCATCGGCAACAATCCCTATCACCGAAACATACACAAACAAATCGGTGGTCGGGCTTTTGCCTTTAGCTCCACACCACGATTAATTACAAAATATACATCATGTATATTTTAATGAAAATGGGGTCAAAACCGGGGTATTACAATAAGCGGTGAAGAAGACCTACATGGAGGCTAGGTCTACAACCAGCATGAAAAAGGGCTGGCTCTATAGAACTTCCTGTGATGAGAAGAATCATGAGATAGAGCCAGTGATGATGATCCAGATCCAGTGATGGTGTTCCAGTGATGATGATCCATATCGAGTGATGATCTAGATCCAGATGAATATGAATTCAAGATAGACATAACTTGAATATGATGAGGACTCGATGATGATCCAGATGATACAGAGAAGAAGACTTGTAATGATAAATTGTGTCAAGAGAATACCTTCCTAGTTAAGAGGGAGTGTTGATGTATTTGTAACTTCGGAATGTATTCATCCGTATATCTTATGTATAGTACCCCAATGTTTATTCTGAGATGTGTCTGTAATGTATTTGAGTCATGTCATGCCCCGATGTTCCTATCAAGATTTTCTATAATGTAACAAGTCATGTCAAGTCATTGTGGGTAACCCTCCTATCGTTCAAGGGTTAAAGTCCCCACAGTTGTGGGGCCCTAGGGTTATTAGAATATCCTAGAGAAGTCAACCCTAGGTGAGTCATTGTAAGTCGGGGCAATATTCCCCACCATTGTGTTAAGGATAACCCTCCTTGTTGGTTGGAGGAGGTAAAGTCCCCACAAGTTTTGGGGCACTAGGGTTATTAGACACTCCTAGAGATGTCAGCTCTAGTAAGTAATTGTTAAGTGAGGCCAACATGTTCAAGTGGGTTTCAAGTGAATGAAAGAATATAAATAGATAGTGAGCCTCTCTATTTATCATAGACACACTCACTCATTGGGGCACATGAGTGAGAGAGAAATTATTGGGATCTGAGAGAGAGACTACTGCTATCAGGAGATCATGTTTTTTGGTGCTGATTCTATCTCTAAGGAAGTTTCATGGTTTTCTCCTTTATGGTTTCTCTGAGGAATATTCTTTGTGTCGCTTGTCTTTTGTGTTGTATTTTTGTGCATGTTATTCTCTCAGTTAAATATCCTAAGATCATAATGCTAGCTTGAATGATAAAAATCTAACAGCTAGGGGAGTGAGCGAAGGCTGTGACAAAGAAGGGGGAGCTCAAAGAAAATTCTACTACCCTACATTTATTTGACCCCACTGCATATGAACATGATGATTTGTTTGATATATTATGCGTAAGTGAGTTGCATATGTTTTATGTATGATTTTATGTGTTGGGCATTGACCCTAAAGCATATGAATGATGGGATGTTTTTTGTTGAGTAAGGAGCTTTAGAGCACATGAGTATTTGAAGTTGTGTTGAGAAAGAAGCTCTAAAGCACATTAGTGTTTTTTTTGTGTTGAGCGAGGATCTCTAGAACACATGAACTATGTAAACCTTTGTGTTTAACAGGAAGCTCTGAAGCACATGAAAAGATAATTGGATGTGTTGGGCATAAGCCCTGAAGCCTTTCAAGTTGATGTTGACCATAAGCTTTGGAACATCGGATCCTTGGCCATTGTATCCCTAGGTGTATCCTACAAGGACATCCTAGCATTAGTGTTGAGCGAGGAGCTTTGAAATTGCACTAAGTTTGTAACTCCCTTATTTTTAGCATTGATTATGGGCTCTCGATAAGCGCTAGGATTTACTGAAAAGAATTAATGATTCTGAGTGAAAACGAATCGAGTAAAATATTGATCTCATCTCACTTATTTATAAGTGATTAAATGAAATTTTAAATTTCTATATCTCATCAAGTACTGAAGAACTACCATGTTATATGAGGGAATCCAACATGCAAGGATGTTTAGAGTTTCCTAGCCTAGTAGACCTAATCACCTACCTCACGGCCTTAATGAAGAAAGTGTCATAAGTTTAGGGATCATACTATATGATACCTGCATACAAATGTTAACAAATAATATATATATTACTATATATTTTATACATTGTATGTATAAAGGGTAATCATACTAATAATATTAAGAATGTAAGAAAGAAGGAAAGGCTCCATCTATTATTAGTATTAATAAAAAAAATTAAATATTATAATACCTATAAAAGTACAATTAGGAACTAGCTAACAGTTCCTCAGTTAATTAGTAAAAGTACCTAAATTTAAATAAAAGGGTTAAATCAAGAAATCAAATGATTCTTGATTTAACTGCTCCTTTAACTGAAAAGTCTGTCTATAAAGTCCCAAGCTAAAGAGAGGCTTCGGGATCTCTTCTATCTTTTTGGATTCATTATTCTGTCCGATTATTCTCAAGAGTTCTCTCTTGGAGAGTGATTTCCTAACTCGAAAAAGGATACCTGATATCCCAGGTAAGGAAGCCTTACCTTAGGATATCTAAGTTACTTGCATGTTGGAACCAACTCGGGGGGATTCGGATTAGAATGTGAAACGGTTTTGGGTCATGGTTGGGTGGAATGTGGTAGTTCCCAAGTGATTCAGTCATCTATACAGAGGTTAGATACGTCTGTGAATTGTTAATGTTGGGTAATTGAGTGTGCATGCTTTTATCCATTGGAATAGCTTCACCATATAGGTATGAGGTTCTTGATGTTTTTCCATTCCATTGTCCATTATATTTTCTCGTGGAATAATTAAGGGTTTATGTTAAATTTCTAACCCTATGTCTGAAATTTATTTCTGGTATAGAATATTTTATGTATTATCTCTAAACCCTATGCTGAAATGTATTTATGTCTTGAAGACATTCAAGGATTTTGTATTTCCAATTGTATTTTTTCATTTTATTTCATAGATTAAACTATGTTTCCTAAAAACCTAGAAATTGCTCTAAATCGAGTCTATATGTTTATTTTACCTATAGATTCTACTGGCACATTTCATATTGCCATCATAACTATATTTAGGATTAAAATCCTAATTCAATGTAAGCTATAAACAAAACATAAATATAGAGTTAACTAATGTATAGTAAACATAACCTAATAAATAAATCATTTATATCACATTAAGTATAAGAATGACTGCGCAAATAGGCAACTACGACATGGATTACATCATCTTAGACCTGGTGTCTGATGTCAATATTTTATTGTGACAAACTTGTGAAAGATTGGGAAAGCCAGGGTTAGACTAGTCCCCTATCCAGTTGCGACTTGTAAATCAGGAAAAGGTCCTCCCAAATGGAATATTGAGTTAAGTCCTTGTCGACATCGAAGGGTTGCACACATTAGGGCATATTTTTAATTCATTAATATTGTTGATGACATGAACCCATATCCCGCACTGCTAGGAATAGATTGGGCCATAGACAATCAAAAAATTATCAACTTCAATAAGAGGATACTCTCGTTTTAGGATAATGAGATGATGGTAGTGTCTCCCATTGACCCTTTGGAAGGAAAAAGATACGTTGAGACTATCTACAATGAGGGATAGGGTGAATAACTTGACCATATCTACAATGTCACTTCCATGCAAGAAGACTACATCAATCCAACAACAGATGGAAACCTAAGCTGGAAGAGTGCTAGTTCCTGCACATCCAACTTAAAAGAGGCTTTGGAGAATTGGAAAAATAGACTACATGAGGTCTCTATGAGGAGATGTGCAAGAGTTATAAGGTCTGTGTGACGGGTGGAAAATGAGTTAAGAGAGATAGCCACTTATGAAGGTTTTCCTAACCTTGAAACCTTCTTAACTGAGTTTAAAGAACCTATAACAGAGTCACAACGCTTGTTTGCATTGGATGATGTGCTAAAAGCTACACCTACTATATGGTGAGGTGTGCACAAGTAATCCATAACAGATTGGCCATAGTGCAGAACATTGATGCAACTCAGACTTGGTGAAGAAGTAACCCTCATAAATCAGAAGTATTTAGGACTAGCGAACCCTGTTGAACACCTTAACCACTGTCGCTCGGTATTTTCCAAATAATTGCGACAGGAATGGGTCCATCATTTCATACATACCTTGGAAATGACACCTAGAACCTGGTATGCTTCTACGGAATTGCAGAAAGGAACCAAAGATTGGGAAGAGATCACTAAGAATTTTACGTGCACATTTGAATTTGCATATGAGCAAGCTACATTTGATGTTGCACTTCAAATGATAAAGGAACATATATTTGCTAAAATACCCATCGAGGAGGCCAATGCTCACAAATGCAGTATGACCATTCAGCAATGGATGGCTTGATACAATCCAGCCAGAGACCTAGATGATGATTCGAATAACATAAACATATCAAAATTAGAAGGTACACGTGCAATAGAAGGAACCAGTATTTCAAGTGGCCAGTTCCTCATTGAAGATTAGGATTGGGTTGCTAGAGAAATCGAAGTTCACCAAGATAGGAGATTATTGGGATGAAGAGACAATCACAAAGATCTTGGACTTACTCCATGAATACAAGGACCTATTCCCTACCAATGTTTTGGAGATGAAGGGGATAGTGGGAGATCTAGGGGAGATGAAAATACCGCTACGACTAGATGCTAAACCCAGTAAGCAACGACCCTATAGGTTGAAACCAAGGTATAAAGAGAAGGTAAAAGAATAATTGGATCGCATGCTTGATGCAAGAATTATTGAACCTATTGAAGATTCAAAGTGGATCATCCCTACAGTGATCCAGGATAAGAAAATAACTAGCAAAGTAAGGATCTGTGTCAACTTGAGAAAGTTGAACAATGCATGCTTACATGATCCATTCACAACACCATTTACAGATGAAGTAGCTGAAAGCGTTGGAGGACATGAAATGTATTCATTTACTGATGGCTTCTCTAGCTATCATTAAGTCAAAATCGTGAAGGAGGATCATCACAAAGCTACCTTCATCATAGAATGGGGATGGTACCAGTATACGGTAATGCCCTTTGGACTCAAGAATGCACCTTCTATTTTTTCTTTAATAGTAGTCTTTGCTTTTAAATATTTTATTCATAATTTTCTTGAGGTATACTTTGATGATTGGACCATGTTTAGTCTAGTAAGAGACCACATTGAGAGTGTGCACATGATGTTGGCCTAATGCTTTCAATATCATATCACACTTATTTCCAAGAAGTGTATGTTTTACACACCGTTTGGTGTGTTATTGGGTCATGTGGTGTGTCACGACAATTCTTTGGTCAACCCAACAAAGATTGTGATTATTCTTGACTTACCACTGCCTACATCAATCATGCAACTCATATCAGTGATGGGACATATAGGTTACTATAGGAAGTTCATCAGAGGATATGAAATGATCACTGCACCTGTGGAAAAACTGCTAAAAAAAGACGTAAAGTTTCAATGGACAACAACTTTCCAAGAAATCTTGGATAAATTGAAGAACACAATGGCCAGTGCCCCAATACTTGTGTTCCCCAACTGGAAGAAGGATTTCAATGTGCATTTTGACACATCCTCTATTTCACTCGGCATAGTCTTGACACAACCAGGAGAGGGTGCGCTAGACCACCTTATTTCTTTTGCAAGCAAAAAACTATCAACAACAGAAAAGAAGTACACAACAACGGAAAGAGAAGGCCTCAGTATGGTATATGCCCTTCAAAATTTTAAACACTATTTGTTGGGTGGACATTTTCAGATGTACACTGACCATTCAGCGCTAAAATACCTATTTAACAAAACAGTGTTGGGTCGGAGATCTGTAGATGGCTTCTCCTCGTTCATGAATTTTACTTCGAGGTCATTGTCAAACCTGGTCGACTAAATGTCGGACCATACCACCTCTCAAGGATAGAAAGTGGCGAAGAGCCAACCATCCTAGAATATAATTTGCCTGACCCGCAACTATTTGCGATCCACATGATGAACGATCATAACCATGAGTTTAATGCAATCATTCACTTTTTGAGCACATGTTATGCACCTGAAGGAATGTCAACTAATCAGAAGAAACATTTGGTTGTTAAAGTTGATGATTATACATTAATTGCGGGACATCTCTACAAGCTGGGCACAGATGAAATACTGCACCGCTGCTTTTTTTACTATGAACGACCATGGGTTCTGAGTGAAGAAAATGCTAGTGTCGTAGGAGGAAAATATGTGTCAAAAGAAACTGTTCATAAGATATTGCAGGAATGACTATGGTGGCCAACGATACATATGGATACTAAGATCTTCTGCATGAGCTTTGATATCTTCCAGAGAACACAAAAACCCTCTGTTGCACTTAAATATCATCACCATCATGTTATGAGATAGGTATTCCCTTGTCTGCTCCAATCCCTTAAAGGTTTCCCCAGAGAAATGAAGATTTGAATTATCCCCTTGCAATTTTCCTCTGTGTTGAGCTGGTAATGCTCCTCTTCCATTGACAAAAAATGTTACCCAAGTTAGCACCGTTCCTGATACATGAGCAAGAAGTGGTTCCACCACTCCTTCCCTCACTGTAATAAGTGTTACACCTTATCACCACCTATTTTGTTCATTGGAGGAGCGGTGCTCGAGTTTTGAATGAAAAAAAGAGAAGCTTCGAGAGGATTCTTGAAGCTGACCTCCATGGAGAATCATCCCTATGGTTTACGACCAACTAGAGCTCAAGATCTTCCATTTTTTGATCTAATATCCACCTCACCCATGAGATCCTCTACCATTCCTACCCTTAGATTCCTTTAAATACTGGCTCACCCCCATGGGTAAAAGGAGGAAAAATTCTG
This sequence comes from Pseudotsuga menziesii, assembly GCA_001517045.1. Lineage (NCBI taxonomy): Eukaryota > Viridiplantae > Streptophyta > Pinopsida > Pinales > Pinaceae > Pseudotsuga > Pseudotsuga menziesii. The sequence continues at coordinate 210,777 of LPNX010028209.1, forward strand.
TTGCATACCCAAACTCTATCAAAATCATTCTTGAGTCTTTGGAGGCAAGGAGTCATTGGAAGGAAATATCAACACCAAGGCATGAAGGTTGTAGTCTCTCCAATCATTTCTAATAAAAAATGTCTTTTCTTTCCATATCTATTGTGTCATTTGTATATATTTATTTATTCCTTGGTCACAAGCATAGATCTAGTTGATTATATTGTATGTTATCGTGTTTCTCTTCTTGTTTTCCATCATTTATAGGTTCTTATGCAAGGAAAGTGAGGACATCCTTTGAGAGAAGTATCATGGGATTTCATTCAAGTGATTAACCATATCTAGGGAAGTTTAACATTTCATGTTTGTGTTTTGTTCTAGACCTAAATCATTCAGATCTAGGGAACTGGTTCTTGTCTGTAGGAGGTGTCTATTTCTGGCTAACAAAATTGGCAACTCCACTGGGGATCTACTTCCAATTATGGATCAATGGTAAGTTGAAACCTCTCCATTCATGTTCAATTTGTAGATCTACTATTTCCATTCATAGATCTATAGATCTACTTTGAATTTGATTGTTTTTCCTCTATCAGGATTTGGATCTTTATATTTTTGGTTCACTCGGTTTTTTGGTGATTGTTTGGGTCCATATTTCAGACTATAGCTTACTTTTCCATTTCTTTTTTGTTTTTCGAATCACCATCTCAGACATCGCTCATGAGCTGTGTTTTAAGTGTGGTTCTGGAGCTGTCACCACCTTTTCCCTGTTCAAATAGAGCGGTGCCACTGCTTTGTTTCTTTGTAAAAAAAGCGGTGCTGGAGCTGGTAACGCCCTGGTGTGGACCTGATAGAAGCAGTGCCACCGCTCTATTTCTATGTACAAGAAGTGGTGCTCAGGCTAGTAACACCTTGTTCAACACCTACAAAAGCGATACCAGGTATTCTTCTTAGCCATGTTTGGTATTTAATTCTTAAATACTTCCTTTGGTATCTGAGATGCATGCTTCAGATTGTTACAGTTGTGTCTTGAACTCTGCAATTTGTGATATCATAGGTCTTTTCAAGAATTATGATTGATGTTCATATTTTAAAGCTTCATAGTTGGCTTTGAATAGAACTTGGTTTTGATAGATCTTTGATTTCTGTCTTCTTTCATAGAAGAAGAAAGGATTCATTTCAGTTTTTCTTCGTTTGTTATACATGATTTTTGTACGTTTTTCCTTTTTACAAAAGGTTGTGGAAAAGTACATATGAAAGTTATTGTATAATTTTATGATTGGTTTATTTTATTTTAATTGAAAATATGAACACTTTTGTGTAAAAGTTGTAATTATCTTTTCTTGCTTTTCATTAGAGATCTCACTTCTTTTTCAGTTCAGAAGAGAAGATTTTGTTTGTTTTAGTTAGGAACGTACTATATAAGCAAGTTTTTTTATTTGTGTATGGGACTTATTCTGTGTTTCAAAGAAATTGAACCTCTATCTCCCTTCCTTAAGTAGGGAATACCTTAAAAGTGAAAGCAAAATTTTGCACATCATACTGCATGATTTTAATTTTTATGTCCTCACCTCATGCATCCACCTAACCATTCAAGATAAAATTAAGCGCTATCTTAGGTTTAAAATTTTTAGCAATTTGTGTTAAAGGTTAGTGACGTGTTCGGGCGTCGTAAAACGTAGGAGATATCATTTATTTGTATGCACTACAACCCGAGACCCGTGCGATTCTTCCACGTACCGTTGGTATATTGAATGGCATTTCATGTACCCTTGAGGTATATAGAAAGGTACTTCACGTACTCGATTGTATATAGGAAGGCCCCTTGTGGATGGTTGTGCATTAGATACCACTACCACCGATTTGGGATCCCATGTACCTTGCGTATATCGGGAGACACTTTTAGGGATCCTCAGACCATCTATGTTAACCCTTTGGCTGTCTTGGCATAACACTACTTGTCAAGCCTTGATAATCCCGTGAGGTTCCAGACCTTTGTGTTGGCAATATGACAAGTACAGATTTTGTAGATTGTCATTGATGGCAATCATATGCCAGCATGATAGAAATGTGAGAGAAGAAAGCAAGAGTATATGTGATAACAATGATGACATATTCAAGTTCCACTATTAAATAGATCAAAAGAGCATTAAAGTGTCATTATAAAAGCATTAAAATGACATACTGAAGCAAAACTATAAAATGATTAAAGTGCAAATGGATTTAAAGTGAAAACATTAAAGTGAACAAATAAAGTGTCTCCAAGTGAAATTACACTAAAGTACACATATAAACATTAGTGGCATTACATGTTTATCAAAGATATAATGAACACTGAAATATGAATGCTTAAATGCAAAGTTAAGAAAACTGATGAAACCTATTTTCATTGCCATTGCTAATTACATGGAATATGATGTATATGACCTAGAACTCACAAACGTTGCCCAGAACGCCTATCTTCTTTAGCTTCTCATCAAAATCACCAACAAATCTCGAAACTCATCATGCAATATATTTCTTTCAAAGAGCACACAATCATCAATGTGTTATCGGATGTTGAGGATTTCCATATTTGTGAGTCCATGAGAATGTCAATGCAGGTTTATGAAGACAAGATGCTGGTTAAGGGCATAGTTTCAAGCAGAATTCAATTACGAGCAACAAGTGGATGTATTGTCGGTGTTACCAATCTATAATGGAGTACTAAAATATGGGAATCAAGCCAACTATTCTATCGCCACCGGTTGGTTTTCTAACCAAGCAAGACCTGCTTTCTCTCATCCACATAAAGTTGCAACAAATATGAATGAGGTATATCGTGAAGCCATTGGGATAGTAGAGAAAAAGACAAAGCGATAATTTCTCAACATTGTGGATCACAATCTATGAAAAATGTTGAGACTATTGAAATCGCAGAGCAGCATAGATCATCCATGCAGCAAGGGCACAAAGGTTCAAAGAAAATTTGCTCAGAGGAGTAAAACCCTTTGAAGATATGAGATCGTGACAAAGTGTATGATTGACAGGGGAGTTGTGATCTGGCTGAAGATGCATGATTCCTTGTTTGTGATGAGAATTGGATGATGTATGGCCACTACAAAGGCAGGTCATGGAATTCTATTTATGTTTGAGTAGAAGACATACCAAACACTGGCATTGAGATCAAAACAAAGAATACTCAAACATGAATATTTACTATTTGAAATTATGAAGTCTCTTATCCACAGATTGTCCACCTAAAATCAGATGTTAGAAGGAATTTGGGGTTAGAATGTTCGACTGTTCCTGAAGAAAAGAAACAGTCTCATCATTGTAAGATAGTTGGAAGCTCATTCCAAGTTGTATTCTGTGTATACAACCACGGAAAATATGAAGGCTGCAATAAGAAGACCTAGTAGCAGAGTATGCAGCGAATATATAATATGAGAGGGAAGAACTGTATAAGATTGCAGTGGTGTTATAATAATTTTAAAAGGAAGTCACGTACAATGGTTATGAACCAATATTATGGACAAAAATATCAAGTACAGTAACAGAGTATGATTTAGGGTTTGGTTAAAGAAAAACTTATGTGTGTCTTGGCATGATATATGTAGCAGTCTTATCATCACGTAAGAAATGAAGTGAGAGCTCGCAGAGGATGTGAGGAAGGCTGCAGGCCTGAATTTTTGGTCATGGAAGATCATGCCTGCGCTAAGTAGATTAGAATACCACAGGACAGTGAAGTGAAGAAGCCCAAGATCTAGGAATGGAAGACAAAATAATGTTTAATTAATTAATTAATTAAAATCAATTAGAAACAAAATTGTAAAATTAATTAAAACATATAAATAACATAATGAGAAATACATTATCTGACAGTTGAAAAGACGCCATGATGAAAGGGCATGAGGTATGTTTCAAGAGGTGAAAATATTGATAGGAAAATAATATATAAACATACATCTTATATGTGAGATAGGTGTATTTCGGTGGATAAAATGTAATATTTTGGTAGATAGTCTACTTTTGACATGAACTTTGTGTTCATTCAAATAGATTGGTGTCTGTAATCAGGTTGGAACCTGAATGAAGATTGGATTCCTCTCTACATGCTGGGTAATGTATACAAGCTAGGTCTTGTAAGAGAGCTGGGTCTCTCAATCTAGTTGGGTCTAGATAGTTCATGCTATGTGATGTAAAAATTTATTTAAAAATATATTTGACATATTCATATGTGTTTGTTATTTCGTATATATATATATATAATTGGTAAATGTCATTTGTGTTTTGGGAATATATTTTAAAGTTTTAAAGAGACACTGATCCACCCCTGCATCTCAGTGTGTCTGGTACCTGTTATACAATTGGTATGTGAGCCAATTGTCTTTGAACAACTCACTGCTGGAAGACTGATCCTAAGGGAAAAATAGGTCCATTTAAAAAAAAAAGAGTCAAGCACTTAATCTAAAGATAGGTGCGAGAATCAAATAAAATTGACCGAGATTTTTGAGAAGCCTTGTTGTCTGTAGTCAGGAAACTGGATTTGGACATTATAGGATGGAATTACTGTTCATGGTTTTTAGTAGACTTCAAGATTATGAAGATACCATGTTGGAAGCTACTGCAGCCTATTATTCTGGAAAGTCTGCATTGTGGCGTGTAGAGTATTCTTTACTAGTTTATCTGCATAAGGTGGAACAATGTTTGAAACATGAGGAGAAAGTAGTTGCTCAGATTTATTTGGACCCATTCGCAAAAAATAGACGTGAGAGGTTTTTAAATACAGTACAACATGCACTCTTTTTGGAGTATGGATCCCAATTTATGGAAAAAGAACATCCAATTAGCTACCTGCATTCCTTGTTCAGGGAATAGAAGATAGATGATCTGTCAAGGATGTACATGTTGTTTACTAAGATATGTATATATGATCGGTACAGTAATAGTAATCTTTTTTAATTGAAATATAAAGCTTTGCAAGTGATAGCAAATGTTTTTAGTGAACATGTAAGTATGGAAGGGACAACACTGGTTAAACAGGAACTAGCTGAGAATACATTAATATTAGGCCATCAGTTAGAGGAAAGAGACAATGTAGTTGTTCAAAGTATTATTGATTTGCATGATAAATACTTAAAATACGTGAAGGATGTGTTTCAGAGCGATCCTCTTTTCGACCATGCTTTAGCAAAGGGATTTTTTTTTCAATCTTTTTTTTCAATGCCACTAGAACGTTGACTGGTGGCATTTGTACAAAATATTGTTGATTTACTTGATATATAGCTTAAATGTATTTGTATGAAGGATCTGTTTTTGACCAACACCGATATCGATGCTCTTTTGGATGATGCTTTAAATAAGACATTTGTTTCAATCTGCAACAGTGGAGTTGCAGGACTTACAAGCACAAAATTGCTGGCTTCATATTGCGATCATATCCTCAAAAACGGTTTAAGCCATGCTGATATGGATTCTACTCTCCAAACGACTAGGAAAGTTTTGAAATGTGTAAGTGATAAAGATATATTGGAAGCAATTTATAGTAAAAACTAGCTAGAAGAATTCTATCTGAATATAGAACAACAACAAGTGAAGATAATGAAGAATTCGAAATAGGACTGATAAAGCTAATGAACGGTCTGGTGGTGAACAACCCTGATATTGTATGGAGGAAAATCTTATGTACATTAGTGAGGTTCAGTGCACTTTCCTAGAGGTGAAGGTGATTGAGGGACTGGGAACTACAATTTATGTTATACTTATAAATGGTGTGCTTCATGAAGGAGATCAGATTGTGGTGTGTGGAATGCAGGGTCCTATTGTCACAAGTATTCATGCTTTATTGACTCCTCATCCAATGAAGGAGCTTTGAATAAAGGGATCCTACCAACATCATAATGAGTTTAAGGCTGTGCAAGTAATTAACATTACTGCACAGGGGCTTGAGTATGCTATAGCAGAAACTTGGTTACATGTTGTAGGACTTGATGATGATTTGAAAAATGTAATTTCTCGAATTGACAAGATTGGTGAGGGAGTTTGTATGCAAGCTTAAACTTTGGGATCTCTAGAAGCTTTAATTGATTTCTTAATAAGTATCCCTGTCAGTGGTATCAATATTGGGCCTGTGCATAAAAAAAATATCATGTAGTCTAGTGTGATTCTTGAGAAAAAGAAGGAAGAATATGCTGCAATTTTGGCTTTTGACGTGAAATTTACTCCAGAGGCTTGTGAGATTGCAGATGAACTTGGTGTGAAGATATTTATGGCAGACATCATTTATCATTTATTTGATCAGTTCAAAGCCTACGTTGACAACATTAAAGAAGAAAAGAAAAAGGAATCAACCGAGGAAGTAGTTTTCCCTTGTGTGCTTAAGATTTTTCCACAATGTGTTTTCAACATAAAGGACCCTATCATTGTGGGCGTTGATGTTTTGGAAGGTGTCGCAAGGGTTGGAATTCCATTATGTGTTCCCAAAAAATAGTTCATAGACATAGGTAGGATATTGTCCATGCATGGATTCATACTATTTCCGTTTACAGCCCTAAAGATGGATATTTTAACAAGCTTATAGAGGACGTCGATGAAAGGTGTGACGAAGCTCAATCCATGGTCATGTCTGGCATAATGAAAATACATTTCAACGAGGAGATAAAAGATGATATTCTCTAGTGGTGTAAGGTACATTCCCCATCACATAACAGTAATTGGTGTGTTGAATTTGAGATTGAACTGAGTGGAATTTTGTCTCAATATTATTGGCACCAACATGGACATGTGTTTAAGGCTCTTGGATTTTCATTTTCCACACCGTTGCTAATTAAAGCAATGTTTGAGCCTCTTTGCGGTCGTATCTCTAAAAGTATAAGGTTGGAGGCCCAGGGGGAATTATTAAGTCGATCCTTCTGAAGACTATCTGCAATGCATGGACACATCGAAAGGATGTTTGTTTATGGTGAATGGGATTCAACTGGTCAAGGTGATCCATCTGACCAGATTGATAAGGTTATTGATGTTAGTAAGCTTCCCAATCCAATACATATGTATGGTATTTGATCTTTACTACCTTAGATGGCCAAAGATTTCTTCTCTCAGGGGGATGGAGTCCAGAAAATGTTGACAATGAATTATTGGAAATATGGGAGAAATACAGCAGTCCAAGAAATAAATGCAGAAGGATTTTTTTTAGTTAGTTTGAGAGAAAGTACACAGGCAGGGGGAGTTGATTATATATTTCTCCACTTATGTTAAAATATTAGGAGTAGTCTCTCTTCCAATCTAACCTCTCAAGAAAATAATACATTAAATTGGTATTAGAGAGTGCAATAGAGGATTATACATTTGAAGACAGAATGAAGTATTTTAAACAACAACAAGAGAGGTAAAAATATTGACATTTGAGAAGAAAAGATAATCATTATCATTGATGTCAGAAACCACTATGATGAAAAGTAATAGTAGGTTTGTGAAGAAAACTTGCAACTATGGAAGATGTGTTAAAACAACCCTAATTTGATCACATTGCTTTTCACTCATGTGAAAAGAGACAGATGGCACAATAAATAGGGGATTTATTCAACCCTTTTCCCTTGATGTCAAAGAGGGAGAAATTGAAGTACTATTGCCATCAATGCCAAAGGGGTAGATTGTTGGCAATATGATAGGTATAGATTATGTAGATTGTCATTGATGAAAATCATATGTGGCATGATAGAGATGTGAGAGAAGCAAGCAAGATTATATGTGATAACAACAATGAAATATTTAAGTTCCACTATTAAATAGATCAAAAGAGCATTAAAGTGTCATTATAAAAGCATTAAAATGACGTACTCAAGAAAAACTATAAAATGATTAAAGTGCAAACAGATTTAAAGTGAAAACATTAAAGTGAACATATAAAGTGTCTCCAAGTGAAATTACATTAAAGTACACATATAAATATGAGTGGCATTACATGTTTATCAAAGATATAATGAAAACCGAAATATGAATGTTTAAATGCAAATTCAAGAAAACTAATGAAACCTATTTTCATTGCCATTGCTAATTACATGGAATACAAAGTATATGACCTAGAACTCACAAACGTTTCCCACAATGCCTATCTTCTTTAGCTTCTCATCAAAATCACCAACAAATCTTGAAACTCATCATGCAATATATTCCTTCCAAAGAGTTCACAATCCTCAATGTTTTATCGGATGTTGAGGTTTTCCATATTTGCGAGTCCATGAGAATGTCAATGCAGGTTTATGAAGACAAGCTGCTGGTTAAGGGCATAGTTTCAAGCAGAATTCAATGACGAGAAACAAGTGGATGTATTGTCGGCATTACTAGTCTGGAAGGAAGTACTGAAATATGGGAATCAATCCAACTATTCTATTGCCACTGGTTGGTTTTCTGACCAAGCAAGACCTGCTTTCTCTCATCCACATAAAACTGAAACAAATATGAACGAGGTATATTGTGAAGCCAATGGGATAACAAAGAAAAATAGAAAGCAATAATTTCTCAATGTTGTGGATCACAATGTATGAAAAACGCTAAGACTATTGAAATCATGGAGCAACATGGATCATCCATGCAGCAAGGGCACAAAGGTTCAAAGCAAATTTGCTCCAAGGAGGAAAACCCTTTGAAAATATGAGATCATGACAAAGTGTATGATTGACAGGGGAGTTGCGATCTGGCAGAAGATGCATGAGTCCTTGTTTGTGATGAGAATTATATGATTTATGGCCACTACAAAGGCATGTCATGGAATTCCAATTTTGTTTGAGTAGAAGAAATACCAAAAACTGGCTTTGAGATCAAAACAAAGAATACTCAAATGTGAATATTCACTATCTGAAATTATGAAGTCTCCTATCCACAGATCGTCCACCTAAAATCATATGTCAGAATTAATTTGGGGTTAGAGCATTCGACTGTTCCTGAAAAAAAACAACAGTCTCATCATTGTAAGATAGCTGGAAGCTCATTGCAGGTTGTATTCTGCGTATAGAACCATGGAAAATATGAAGGTTGCAATAAGAAGACCTAGTAGCAGGGTATGCAATGAATATATAATATAAGAGTGAAGAATTGTATAATATTGTAGTGGTGTTATAATAATTTGAAAAGGAATTCAAGTACAACGGTTATGAACCAATATTATGGACAAAAATAGCAAGTATAGTAACAGAGTATGATTTAGGGTTTAGTTAAAGAACAACTTATGTGTGTGTTGGCATGATATATCTAGCAGTCTTATCATCACATAAGAAAAGAAGTGAGAGCTCGCAAAGGATGTGAGGAAGCCCGCAAGCCTAAAGTTTTGGTCATGGAAGATCATGCCTACTTTAAGTATATTAGGATATCGTAGGCTAGTGAAGGGAAGAAGCCCAAGATCTAGGAATGGAAGACAAATAATGTTTAATTAATTATTTAAATAAAATCAATTGGAAACAAAATTGTAAAATTAATTAAAATATATAAATAACATAATGATAAATACATTATCTGAGAATTAAAAAGATGCCATGATGAAAGGGCATGAGGTGTGTTTCAAGAGGTGAAAAGATTGAAAGGTAAATAATATATAAACATACATCTTATATGTGAGATAGGTGTATCTCGGTGGATAAAATGTAATATTTTGGTAGATAGTCTACCTTTGACATGAACCTTGTGTTCATTCAAGCAGATTGGTGTCTGTAATCAAGGTGGAGCCTGAATGAGGATTGGATTCCTCTCTACATGTTGGGTCATGTATACAAATCGGGTCTTGTAAGAGAGCTGGGTTTCTCAATCTAGCTGGGTCTAGAAAGTTCATGCTATGTGATGTAAAATATTATTTAAAAATATATTTGATATATTCATATGTGTTTGTTATTTCATATATATATAATTGGTAAATGTCATTTGTGTTTTGGCAAGAGATTTTAAAGTTTTAAAGAGACACTGATTCACCCCCCCCACTTCTCTCAGTGTCTAAGACCTGTTCTACACTTTGATCTACTGCTATCACATATTTTGCTTGCTTCTTTAGTTTAAGTAGCGCTTGTTGTATGTACAGTTAGGATTTTTTAGAAGAGAGAGATAGTTTTTTTACATAGTTATGGCTTCACCTTCTAGGACTACCAACCAAAGACTCCTTTAACAAGCATGTATTTTGTGTTCTGTCCATATGGGGATGTTGGTCCTCCTCTCATGGCTACATTAAGCCTTCCTAGATTGACTATCAGATTACCTATTTGGTTATTCTCTAGTTTAGTTATCCCATGTACATCAACTGCTTCAGATATTAATTCTTCATCGTGAGAGCATCAAGCTCATATTGATCCCTCTCTTTCTTCACCAGACGTGTCTTCTCCCATTTCTCCCTCTTCGTTTGTTGAAATTTGTAGTACTAGTAGTTAGGTTGATAAGAAGAAGAAGAAAAACAAACAAAAAACCAAGTCTCAACCAATTACTCCTCCTAGTGCAGAGAGTGTTGATCTGCACACCCAAAGACTGTGTAAACCCAAATTCCCTTGCAGGCTTTGCAAGGGTGATCAACTTTTGAAAGGTTCTTATAATTTAGCCTTGGATTTAGAAGAATGGTCTAAGGTTTGCTGGAAACCAATGTCATCATCCTCTGGTCATCATACTGATGATCCCCCCTCAACTAGTGACTATGTGGTTAAGAGCTAGAAGGGTAAAGTCAGAAATCCTTGCTTGTTGTGTAAGGACATGCACTTTACTTACCTTTGTCCTTTCATGGATGAAGCTTCTAAGTGGTTGGAATATATTACTATTTCTCAGCAACAAATTTCAACTAGATGTCGTAAGTTGTCACTTGACATCCCATTGGTTGATAAATTGATCAATCTAGTTCTAACCTCGATCGATCCAACTCTTCCGTTGAAGAGTGAAGTTAAATTGGTTGATCGAGTTCTAACCTTAGTTGATCCCACTATTCTGTTGAAGAGTGAATTTGAAGTGGTCGATCCAGTTACATCCTTGGTTGATCCCACTCTTCCTTTGAAGAGTGAAGTTCAAGTGGTCGAGTCGACATCATCTCTATTCAATCCAACTCTTTTATCCGAGAGTTTTAAGACTGAAGTAGTCGCTTTGAACAAATATTTGTCTTGTTCTTCTGTTGGGGCCTGGAAATTCGTAGGCGACAACAGTAAGGGATTCTCCCCAATCAACGTTCCCAACTAGCTCGTTGACTATTTGGTATAGGGAATCCGTCCGGTTTACGGTCCGGCTACCGTAGGTCAAAGTAACAAAACAAAGGTTGTACCGGTTGCGGCCCGGCCCACCGAGTTTTTGCTATTTTTTGACTCAATGTATGATATGCAAGTGCCTAACTAACAATGCAGGGTGTTGTAGATGCGGGGAACAGTCACAACGTGATGCACAGGTTCTTACCTCTCGTCTTAAGGTTCACAGGCATCCAAAGCACATACAACATAACACAAATAAACTAACTACATAAACTATCCCTAGGGAGCAGAGTTATCATTCATTGGTGAGTAATACATTTTGTATGTGCATCATGAAGAGTTACAGATAGTTGGTACTTCATTCAAGACACATGAACGATTATAGATATTTAAACAACCAGATAGCCGATTATTTTATGAACAACATTTATTACTCACAGTGGAAGATATCCCAAAAAATACTGAAGAACACTCAACAAGAACATAGGTTCACGAAGTTAAATACTCTCACAGTAAATGAAACACGGCTGAAAACGAAATAGTTCCTCTTCAACATTATTCATTTAGTAGCATTGGTACATTCCACATTTCGCTCTCTCCAGCAGGCAAAAGTTGCACTTTCTGACTGTAAAACGAAATAGTTCCTCTTACAAGCAAAAGAGTTTACAAATTTTTTCAGGGGAAAAATCCCTTTCTAAGTCCTATCTTTACAATATTTAAACTACTGCAGCCAATTGCTTGGGCTGCCTCCCAGTTCATGACCTTTCAGTTCCCAACGCTTCAGATGCCTTTCTTCTTTTGCGTGTACTCACGAGCAGTTGAGTAATTGCTGGACCTTTTGGTTCTGCATTTGGTTGCCTTCAACTTTGTCCTTTTCCTTGCGACCTTGCCGACATTTCATCCTACCTGCAGCCAATGGCTATGCATCATTCTTTGGAAAGCGTTTTAAACATTAGAATCATTCATCTGAAACGACTAACCATAAGAAAACATCCCGGTGTATCTGTTAATCTAGAAAGAATTTCGACTGATCCTTGAGCAGGAAAGATATAAATCGGCAGTCGGCGAGCTTTGGCATCTGACGCGGAAAGACTTTCTTGGCCGCAACGGCGGAAAATAAAAGAGCTAAAGTGGTGCGACCACGTGGGCTGGAAAGACTTTACATCCGACGTCGGAAGGGTTTGTACATCGGAAGCTAAACCACTTTCCTAGCCGCAACAACGGACGGGGGGAAGACTAAGACACGCGACCTTCAGGCGGGAAAAAATTAGATCGGGAGTCAGGGCACTTTGCGTTTCGGACACTACACTGCTTGGGAGGCCGCAACAATGGAAGGGAGGAGGATTGGAGCTTCCAATTCAATATAAAAAGATGCCCGATTCGAGAAAACTTGAGTGTTTTGAATAGTTAAGGATCAGCAACAGCCAAAGTCGTTCTTTCTGTGAAATGGTGGCCTTAAAGAACAAAGAGTTGACTTCTCCAAATTCACACCCTCGATCCAACACGAAAATCAAACCCAAATGATCTCTGAAAACAAGCTGCATTCTGATATTCAGAATCAACCAAAGTTAAAGCAAGACCTCACGAGATCAAAAACTTTAAATGATAAGGAGGGGCCCAAAATTTAAGAAACTTGGGGAGAAAAGTTGCAGCGGAAACAAATGGTGATTACGTGGTGAACCTAGATCTCTGGGCGATTAATATTTGAGTAACAGATTGTTTAACAGCAAAAGCATCATATTGAATTCTTCTAGCAATCTGGATTTCTCAAATGACCGAAGTGTGTACCCTTAATCATTGATGATAGTCCAATTAGGGAGAATGGAAACCAGAATCGTCAATTTCAGATAACTATGTTGAGGCCAGAGGATGAGTTTCATTATTACCTTGTCTTCAGGTGGTTAAGAGCTTTGGACACCATAGGATTGTAGCATATGGTAAACAGAAATATTCATTTGTTCCTCATTCCCATGCCATTTTAACACTTTTTCTTGTGCTTTTGGACTTTCGTCCCTTTTCATATGAGTTTGCTTACATGCCTCCCTTACTGAATTTTAATTCAGGATCCTCTATCCCATAGTGTCCTTTTTTGTGAGTGATGTACTTCAAGTTTAAGCTCACGGACGGAGAGGATCTTTCGGCAATTAAGTACTTGTGATTCAGCATCTGCTTTGATGTACGATGCTTTTCATAGGAGTTCTTTGCTTCTTATCTGCCTTTTGGGCATTCGTTTCTTGGCATGGGATCATTTATATCTAATATACTGTTCACCTTGCTTCGTTCCATGGGTCCTTTGCTGTTGTCCCCTAGACATTTTAAGTGTGACGTGGATGGAGCCTCAACATAGTATTCCGGACTCTTTGAATCTCGTTTATTTAACAGGATTAAGCAAGACTTCAATGCACACAGAACTATTCGAGAAAACTGCTAAACTGGAAGAAGTTCTTTCATATAACAGCAAAACACAGTCTGATACCCAAATGTTTATCAAACCCAGAAACTTCGGATATATCCCATGCAACCGCAGGTTTGCTCCCTTTATTGAAAACAACAAACAAGCTAAAAAACAAGATTCAAAGACATCCAGATGAATTATTTATATACAGGCCAGAAGCATTCAAACAAACTCAGGAAAAATAAGGCTTGAGAACCAAACCATTTACTGGTAGGTTCTCCTCCCACCCTTGGAGATCTTGCAACTTGTAAGTAGAAGGACCAATCTTGGCTGCAATCTGAAAAGGGCCTACCCACAATTGCTGGAATTTGGTATGCTTTCCCTTCTCATCATGGGGGTGATCCCATTTGAGGACTAAGTCTCCTACTTCAAAGTCTTTTGTCCCAGCTTTGTGCTTGTCAAACCATCTCTTAAATGACTCTTGTTGTAGCTTAAATCGTTCTTTGGCTTTAGACTTGGCCTCCTCTGCTTTCAGGAGATTATATATTCTTATTTGTAAAACTTCATCATCCGACCCCCTAGACTCTTGGGCTAGTATGGAAGATGGTAGCATGATATTGGGAGGAAGGATGGATTCTTTACCATAGACAAGGGTATATGGAGACACTCCAATCGCGGACTTGGGGGTGACTCTATCAGCCCAAAGGGCATTTGGTAATGTTGAGTGCCAATTCCTCTGGTTTTCTACCATAGTCTTCTTTAAAATCCTAATCAGGTTTTTGTTAGAGGATTCAGCCAGGCCATTTCCTTGCGGATAATAATTAGCAGAATAATGCAATTTTATCCCTTTATCATGAGCAAAAGCCGTCAATTTAATTGATGAAAAATACTTGGCATTATCAAAAACTAATGAAACTGGAACTCCAAACCTGGTCATGATGTGGTCTTGTACGAAACTGATGACTTCATCTTCATTTATCTTGCGCAGCGGAATAGCTTCGACCCAGCGAGTGAAATAATTCGTAGCGGTAAGAATATACTTGTGCTGCAGAGAGGAATTTGGTTTTATTTCTCCAATAATATCCAGACCCCATTGCTTGAAAGGTTCCGTGATCATCACAGGCTTTAGGGGTGCTGCTGCTTTAGGCTATCTCCCACCACATATTTGGCAAATATCACATTTCCTGACATGTGTATGTGCATCCTTGAAGAGTGTAGGACAATAGTAACCAGCTCTGAGGATTTTATGGGCTGTAGTGTCTCCTAAATAATGTCCCCCAACAGGACCGTCATGTAATTCTGACATTACTTTCTTCGCATCTTCCTTTTCTAGACATATGAGGAGAACCCCATCATAATTCGTTCTGAATAATACTCCTTCGACAAGTTGATAGGAGGCCGATTTAAGACGTAGAGCTCTTCTTTGTTTGGAATTCCAATGTTCTGGCAATAGCCCTGATTGCAGGTAATGCACGAGGTCTCTATACCAAGACTTAGGAGCTATAAACAAAGGACATACATCCATTACATGTAATCCAGCCTCATCCTCCCATGCTTGTTCTTTGCTGTTCCCGCTTTCAGTCATCAATTTGCACAACCCTTGACCTTTCACTATAGATGCTGGTTTGAATTCAAGGCCGTATTCTTGAAGAGCGGTTACCCAGTTGCCCCTTCTTTCTCCTAGCTCTTTCTGTATGAGAAGGGATCTTACTGCTCGGTATGGGACTATTACCTTGGTTCAATTTTTTAATATATAAGGCCTGGATTTCTTCACTGCCTTAAATATTGCGTAAGCTTGCTTATCAATGGCTGGGTAGTTTAATTCAGCCCCTTATAGACAAGTACTCATAAAATAGATTGGGAATTCATCCCCCCCTTCTTCCTTTTGGGTGAGCACAGCTGCCAGCGAATCATCAGATGCGAAAGTATATAAAATAAAGTCTTTATTGAAATTTGGACTTTTCAAGGAGGGTGCATGTGCAACAGCAGTTTTAATTTTGCTGAAAGCATTCTTCTCAAGTCCAGTGCACTTGAATTGTGCATTTTGTTTGACCATCTATTGAAGCGGCTTAATAGTCTGGGCAAAATCAAGCACAAACCTTCGTACGAAATTTATGGTTCCCATGAAGGATTGCATTCCCTTTTTGTTATGGGGCAAGGGGATTTGTTCAATGGCCTTGATTCTTTCTGGGTCAATGGAGATCCCTTTCTTTGAAACTATGTGGCCCAACAACTTTCCTTCCGTGACAGCGAATACACACTTTTTAGGATTGAGTGAAATGCCATATTTACGACAGCGTTCGAAAATTTGCTTTAAGTTAAATGTGTGCTCTCCTCTTTTCTTTGAGAGTATTGTAATGTCGTCAAGGTACACTACAGCAGTTCATCCAATTAATCCACAGAAATCTATGTCCATAGCCCTCTGAAATGTCGCTCCAGCATTAATCAACCCAAAAGGCATTCTTCTATAGGCAAAGGTTCCCCATTTAGTTCTGAACGTCGTCTTTAATCTATCTTCTTCGGCCACTAATACTTGGTTGTAGCCAGAGAAACCATCTAATAATGAAAATAGTTCAGAACCGAAAACCATCTGTAGCAGCTACTCCAAGGGTGGCACGGGATAGTTATCTTTGTCTAATGCACGGTTTAGGTTCCTGAAATCCACGCAGAGTCTGATTTATCCAGACTTTTTCCTTACTGGTACCATATTTGACACCCACTCAGAGTGTCTAACTTTGAAGATGATTCGAGCATCCAATAGTTTCTCAACTTCACTTTGGATCAACGGCTCCAATTTTGGATGCATTTTCCTTAGTGGTTGTTGATATGGCTTGACGCCTGCTCTAATGGGGATGACATGTTTAATGATACTAGTATCATACGTTTTCAATTCTTCGTACGTCCAGGCGAAAACGTCTTTGTATTGTTTGAATAGACCGATAAATTTGTCTCTTTCTATTGACGAACAGATTTTGCTGAGATTAACGAAATGAGGAGTCGTTTTAGTCCCCAAATTTATCAGTTCGAACTGTAGCGATGAGCTATGTGTCTTTACATTGGGTGGTCTTCTGAATTTTTCATTTAAATCGAACATTTTTTCCAACGTTCTGACTCCTTTAGGAATGAAATTATTGTATTTCATCTCAGCATGATGCTCTTCATCGTCTATGATCGCTCCTTTAAATACCTCATCATTCGTTAAACATTCTATGATCTGCTGGTCATCATCGAACACTCATAGGTTCATAATCATATCAAGTACAGAGGGCCTGAAAAGTAGTTCAACAGAGCATCGATTATTAGTGGGTACGAGTCTTGCGGCTGAAGTGGCTAATAAGTCAGCAGCTGCATTTTTTATTCTTGGAACTGAAATAATGTTAAATGCATTAAAATATTTCAGCAAATCCCATACCTCATTCTGGTAAGCTTTTAAGTGGGGAGAAATACAATGTATCTAATTCCGGATTTGTTTCACAATTATTTCAGAATCCCCAAAAACTTTTAGATTACTTACCTTCAATTCAATTGCCTTCTTTAGTCCCTGCACCAGTGGTTCGTACTCAGCTGTATTATTAGTACACTCAAACTCTAATCTACATGAAAGGAAATGTTTATTCTTCTGTGGGTCGATCAGGACACAACCAGCTCCTGACCCTTCTAATGTCTTAGAGCCATCGAAAAACAAAATCCAAAAATTGTTAACTACTGGAAATGAATCTACTTCTACTGCTAAGTCTACTATTTTATAGTCAATCTCATCAGCCTATGAGAATCGAAGGAGATCAGGCTGGGTATCAGATGTGTTGCTGGCTTCTTCTGCTTGGTAATTACCTGGTTCCAACTCAATAAAATAGTTTCCCAAGATAGAATCCACAGGTACGTTCTTCTCCTCCAGTTGAGTAACATTGTGCTTCATGTGAGGCTCTCTTAAAATCTTGATCTGATTCGGACTTCCTTTGTATGGAAACCATAGGTGCGACCAATCTGAGGAGAAATATCCATTTAATTTGGCTGACCAATCTCTGCTTAGGAGGAGACCGTAAGAATCTGGTATATCAGCCACCACAATGTTAATAACTTGGCACACTTTGTCATTAGATGCTAGACAGACTAAGACATCTTCCAGCTCACCAATAACATTCACATCCATTCTATCCAATTGAACCACCCTCCACGTGGATGGCTTAGGCTGCCCATTGATCTTTTTACAGAATGATATGGGCATAACATTTACTAACGCCCCTGAGTCTACCAAGCAGTTATGTACATTATGATTGAAAATCTCAAACGTGAGGAGGAAAGGTGGATGTTTGCTTTTAGACTTACCTTCAATGCTGGTTTCCCCAATTTGCTCCTCCTCCTGAGGTTGGTTACTCACGGGAAACTTCTCATCTGATGTTTCCAGCGCTTTCAATAGTCTTTCCTTTTGCTGAGGAACTTTACACATTTCGAATAGTGGAACAGTCGCTTTTATCTTCTTTAAATCTTCCACAATATCATAATCCATCGGTTGCTCAATGGGATGGGGTTTTCCAACAATTTCTTCACTGGGGTTGGCCTGCACGTTACTCTGCCCAGGATCTTGGCTGGTGACAGTGAACTCTAGAATTTTATCAGCCAATTATTTGTCTTGAAATCTCTTCTTAACATTTCTCTGCAGCCTCTTAATCTTTGGGAGTATAAGACTGTCTTCCCTAACCGTCCCTTGGCTCCTCGTGGCTACGTTGATTTCCATAATGCCTTTACATCCCTGAGTCTTTTCTTCTTCAGCATCAATTAGTGAGACAGAATTCCATAAAGCCAAGGTTTCCTCTTCCTGTTCCTAAGTAGACGTGGAAGCCGAATTTTCCTTTCTTTCCTCATTTCCCTCTTCTGTCAATCTAGAATCTAACAGCTGATTCATGACCAACGTCATTGAATTTATCCACTGCAAACAATTCTTCTCAGAATGTGGCTGTTGGTGGAATGTGCAAAAATTATCCAAGCCCACCTCTGTCAAGTTCATAGATGCAGTATTTTGAGGAGGCGGTTGAGAATGGTGGTTATCTTCTCTTTTCTTATAATATGGCTTAAAAAACTTTTGTGCCTCCTTTTCTTTTTCCATATCTATGATTTTATTAGAGAGCTTCTGCATCATCTTGGCCATATTTTCCAACTCTGGAGACTTTTCTTCTTTAGGCTTAGTAAACAATAAGGATTTTCTTCCTATACCTTTTTCTCTAGACTGTTCTGGATAGTCTTCAATGCTCTCTCTTTCAGTTTCCACCACTTCTGCTTCCTCATAGGTTTCTGTTAGAGTAGGCTTGGCTCTACCTTTGGCAAACATGGCCAAATCAGGGCCTAAAGCTGAAGTATAGTATTCAATAAGAACTTTGTCTAAAGGCTTATCTGTTTCAGAGAAGTTCTTGAGATATGCTGCAAACCTTTGAGTGAAACTGTGCACTTTTTCTTTTCTTTCTTTCTTCAACGCGCACAGCCCTTTCATGAGAGCGGCATGAGTCTTCTGAGTTGCATACTTACTTCTGAACATTCTTTCGAAGGTACCCCAATCAGGGATAGAGTTAGCCGGCAGTCCAAAGTACCATGACGTTGCGGCTCCTTTAAGGGTATGCGGGAACAGTCTGCATACCACGTCTTCATGTTCCCCAGCCCTTAATCCCTCAATTGCCAAATAAAATCTTTGTAGGTGATCATCGACTAGTATTTTCTCATTGGGATCAAACTTGGGAAACATTTTGTCAAAGGCTTGAGGTAAGTCATGTAAAGGAGGTGTAAGGTTCAATGGTGATCTGAATCTCCATGCAGGAGGTGGATTAGGTGGGTTAGGTGGTGGATTAGAATTTACTCCTGCCATGAGTCTGGGTGGGGAGTGAGGAGGTGAACCAACTGGAGTATGAGCAGGAGAACTGTGAGGGGTTTCTGGGCCTTCTTGATTCAAAGGTAGTACAACCTCTTGTAAAGCAGATTCAACAAGCTCTTCCCAGTCTCCCACCAACACTGAGCCTTCCGCTTTAGGACAATCCTTCCTTTTATACTCTCTTCTGGGCAGTTCAGGGATGACTGGCAATCCTCCAATATTCTTTACGTATGCCCTGGTATGTCTTCTTAGATCATTAACAATTTCATTACCAACAGAGTATAGATGTTCTCTTTCTTCCGGAATTGGATTACGGAACCCACTGCTTTAAGAACTGTTATCGGTGGAATATTCTCGGGAAAATGGGTTTCCTCGGCCAGCAATGCACTGGTGGCCCTCCTTCTAGCGCCAAAAATGTTGGGGCCTGGAAATTTGCAGGCGACAACAGTAAGGGATTATCCCCAATCAACGTTCCCAACTAGCCCGTTGACTGTTTGGTATATGGAATCCGTCCATTTTACGGTCCAACTACCGTAGGTCAAAGTAACAAAACAAAGGTTGTACCGGTTGCGGCCCGGCCCACTGAGTTTTTGCTATTTTTTGACTCAATGTATGATATGAAAGTGCCTAACTAACAATGCAGGGTGTTGTAGATGCGGGGAATAGTCACAACGTGATGTGCAGGTTCTTACCTCTCGTCTTAAGGTTCACAGGAATCCAAAACACATACAACATAACACAAATAAACTAACTACATAAACTATCCCTAGGGAGCAGAGTTATCATGCATTGGTGAGTAATACATTTTGTATGTGCATCATGAAGAGTTACAGATAGCTGGTACTTCATTCAAGACACATGAACAATTATAGATATTTAAACAACCAGATAGCCGATTATTTTATGAACAACATTTATTACTCATAGTGGAAGATATCCCAAAAAATACTGAAGAACACTCAACAAGAACATAGGTTCAGTAAGTTAAATACTTTCACAGTAAATGAAACACGGTTGAAAACGAAATAGTTCCTCTTCAACATTATTCATTTAGTAGCATTGGTACATTCCACATTTCGCTCTCTCCAGCAGGCAAAAGTTGCACTTTCTGACTGTAAAACGAAATAGTTCCTCTTACAAGCAAAAGAGTTTACAAATTTTTTCAGGGGAAAAAGCCCTTTCTAAGTCCTATCTTTACAATATTTAAACTACTGTAGCCAATCGCTTGGGCTACCTCCGAGTTCATGACCTTTCAGTTCCCAACGCTTCAGATGCCTTTCTTCTTTTGCGTGTACTCATGAGCAGTTGAGTAATTGCTGGACCTTTTGGTTCTGCGTTTGGTTGCCTTCAACTTTGTCCTTTTCCTTACGACCTTGCTGACATTTCATCCTACCTGCAGCCAATGGTTGTGCATCATTCTTTAGAAATCGTTTTAAACATTAGAATCATTCATCTGAAACGGCTAACCATAAGAAAACAACCCGGTGTATCTGTTAATCTGAAAAGAATTTCGACTGAGCCTTGAGCGAGAAAGATATAAATCGGCAGTTGGTGGGCTTTGGCATTGGACGCGGAAAGAATTTCCTAGCCGCAACAGCGGAAAAGAAAAGAGCTAAAGTGGTGCGACCACGTGGGATGGAAAGACTTTACATCGGACGTCAGAAGGGTTTGTACATCGGAAGCTAAACCACTTTCCTAGCCGCAATGGCGGACGGGGGGAAGACTAAGACACGTGACCTTCAGGCGGGAAAAAATTAGATCGGGAGTCGGGGCACTTTGCGTTTCGGACACTAAACTGCTTGGGCGGCCGCAACAACTGAAGGGAGGAGGATTGGAGCTTCCGATTCAATATAAAAAGATGCCCGATTTGAGAAAACTTGAGTGTTTTGAATAGTTAAGGATCAACAGCAGCCAAAGTCGTTCTTTCTGTGAAATGGCGGCCTTAAAGAACAACGAGTTGACTTCTCCAAATTCACACCCTCGATCCAACACGAAAATCAAACCCGAACGATCTCTGAAAACAAGCTGCATTTTGATATTCAGAATCAACCAAAGTTAAAGCAAGAACTCACGCGATAAAAAACTTTAAATGATAAGGAGGGGCCCAAAATTTAAGAAAATTGGGGATAAAAGTTGCAGATGCAACATCTTCTCTTCCAGTAGAGAATGAACTAAAACCCACAGAAGTTTTGAAGCTTCGTTCTGATTGTTCTCAACAAGAACAAATTTTGTCTATTTTGACAAAATCCTCTCAAAGTAGTGAGGTTATTTACTTTGACTGGAGTAACCTAATAGAGTATCGTCTTCATTCATGTGTTCCTTTCAAGATAGTTGTGAATGTTACTACTAGGCAGATGCTTCACACTATTGTCGATAAAGGGGTTTCTATTAGTTTTATATCCTCAACTGCTTGGAAATATTTAGGTTCTCCTCAGGTCATGCCAACCACCAATAGTTTTTGTATGACACTATGTTGATGGGCTATCCATCAGTCCAGGAAGCCAAAAAGTTCAAAAATGTCTATCAGACTTTGGTGAATCCTTTGAGCTGGAGACCAATGATTAGAAATCCCAATTTTTATTCTTTAACATGGCCACAATCTCAAGACAGAATATATGTCATATTTTGGGTTTTAAGGAGAGCTCTCTTCCATCCAAATATCTAGGAACCCCTTCAGTAAACTCAATTGCTAAAAAAGGTTCCTCAACGAAACTCCTGGATAGTTTGAAAAAGGATGGACGAATTGGACCCTGAGACCCCTTAATTTTGAGAGCAGACTAGTTCTCATGAAATCAATCTTACAAGCCATGCTGACGTATCTATTTTCCGCGTTAGCAACCCCAAAAGATATCTTGAAAATGATGAATAATATGCAACAAAAATTTCTATGGAGTGGTACCAATGAACACTGAAAGTGGGCTCTGGTGAATTGGGAAATGATTTTTACTCCAAAGCACCTAGGATGATAAGGAATCAGATACCTGGAAAAGGAAAGTGTGGCTGGTGGGGCCAATTTATGGTGTATATGGGTGTCCCATGCCCATGAACCTTCGGAAAAGATGTGGCACTTCAAGTACACTGAGGGATGGGACAAAAGAAAACTCGTAAGGTTCTCAGAATATATTTTGGGTTCCCACATATGGAAAACACCATGGAAGGGGAGGATATTTTTCTAGGATTAGAGTTTCTCAGAATTCAAGAATAGACAAAGTGCTCGGGTTTTCGAGGGCTCATGGAAACAATTAATATCACCTGGTCGAAGCAGAGATTTTCATCGGATTTGGGAGGAGTGTATCACCCAAGGCATCATCTGTTAAGATTTCATATGATTAGCTAGATATCATTAGTATTTAATCCAATTTCACATCAAAAGCATATGCATAATCACTGAAAGAAACACAATCACAAGATAGACACATATTTATCTTTGGAAACCCTAAAGGGGAAGAAAACCCAGAAAAACTTCCTCTAAATAGATGTATAAGATAAAACCCCAAAACGAGTACTCATTCTCCTTGTTGATCTATCTATATCTCTCTCCTTTGCACTATACACAAGTGAGAGTGTGTGTTCTAATGAGTAACACATATCCTTTATGTTAGGATTATTTAATCCTCCCTAGACCATATATAGTCTAATTTATCATCTTTCCTAACTTAGGGAGACATTGTTACTATACTAGAGTGTGGAGAACACATATAGAGGTTAACTGCCACTTGATGCATGTTCACACATGAGTTTATGTGCCTCTGAGACAAATCCATACATTATAGGATTGCACTCTGAGTACCATCAACAAATTCCATCACTTGGTTGTGGTAGGTAGGAAGTTATGTTGAGTCAACCCTCTAGTTACAATCAGTTAGATCACTCTCAGATAGTTTAGCACCAGTTTTTGGATGGTTGCATGGGGAAGTAGCACCTTTTTCCATCAAACTCATCAGTTTAGCTTGTATAACTAGTTTAACTGATTGTAATATGCTTTAGACATCAACAGTTAGACTAGTGGCTCCCATGCAATGATTTGGACACAACTTGTTATCTATTCAGTCATCTTGAGCTGTTATATTCGAATGCTATCCATGGAATTCAAATTCTATTTTTGTATAATCATTATATTATCGATGAATTAATGAATATTAATGTTGTAATTAACTAATCAGTTTGATCAAATTTGTCTCAGACTTGTCTTTTTCGGTGTACATTGTGATTGATATTCCACTACGTAATCCTACTTCACAATTTCTCTCATTTTCATGTAGATCAATGGTTCACAAATTCAACATAGTATCAAAGCCTTGTTCATGCTAGCAGAAAGTCTTGTCTAATCTCCATTATACACCAAAAGCAATTGAGTTTTCACATAATTCTTGGAATGATAGCCTTGATCGCTCTGAATTATGGTTAGAGAAGTATATGCATGTGTGACAGACTGTGATAAAGTCTACATATCAATGTGGAAAAGATTGAAATTGACATGATTGCGAATTGAATTTGGTTTTTGCAGGTACCTACATAGATTCTTGAGGAATTGACTATCTCAGCATACAGAAAGATGGATTCTTCAGCTCTCAGACCCTGAATCCTTACACCCTTAAACTAGTATGATTGGAGTGCATATATATATATATATATATATATATATATATGCAGGTGCCATTTGCGCAAGATTGGCCTGTATAGTATGACTATGAGAAGAGAAACTGAGCCCCAACAACATGTTGAGAAGAACACATTTTTGAATCAGCTTGATGAGGCCTTCAACTTTTTGTGCACTCATATATCCGGGTATTTTTGTTCCACCTTGAGGGACTAAGGAATCCAAAGGAATCTTGGCAGAAGCTTGAGTCTTTGTTTGGAAAATAAGATGAGATTTGAGGGCACATATTAGAGAATGAGCTCATTGCATTACAACCCAACAGTTTCAAATCTATTCAATAATTCTTCACAAAATACAAGTCACAAGTACTGTAGTGAAAAGAATGTGGATTAGAGAGAAAATACAAGGATCTTATGCTATCTGTATTGTTGGAGCAGGGTCCCGCAGCTACAGAAGAAGCTGCCAATTTAGCGGACAGACATTTTTGGCGGATAGACAAGATAGAGCTACGACGCCGTAGCAGGTTTCCAGTTGTAGAGCAGAGCCGGAAACCATGACTTTTAAGATAGATAAGTCAAGGAAGACGACGATACTTGAGCGACCGAGATGAGAGAGCTCACCCACTGCATTGAAGGCAGCGGCAGAAGACAGGAGGGCTCAGCTACCCTCATAAAGGAAAAGGAGCAATGAGGTTGAGGCATTGAAGACAAAGGACAGCCAGGGAAGCAGCACCGGTACCCATGGTCAGCGCTGGGAAGCATGGAAGACTGCAGGAAGCTGTGGTGAATGGAAGCAACGCAAGTACCCATGGTCAGCGCTGGGAAGCATGGAAGACTGCAGGAAGTTGTGGTGAAGGGAAGCGGTGCATAGTACCCATGATCAGCATTGGGAATCATGGAAGACCGCAGGAGCTGTGGTGTGACGGATAGCGGCTACCTTAAAGTACAGATACGCCGACTGTCACTAGTTAGGGTTTGGGTTATTGTTGGGATAGGCCCACAGTGTTGTAATGGTGAGACCTTCAGGCCTCCTATAAAGGGATTTATTTTGTATTGTAAAAGGTTGGCATTTTGAGCATTTTAAGCCATCCAGCTAGCTAGTTAGCCATTGAGTCTGTTAGCTCATAGCTACCTTGTATTGTAATAGAGTTGAGCTCTGGTTCTGTTATTAGCTGTAGTATCTTACTGTAACCAGTAGCTGGCTCATAGAGCATGCATGTAACGATCCACAGGGATCAATAGAGAGGGAAGAGTATATTGTAAGAGAGACAATATAGAGATAGAAAAGAGATCTAAGAGAGAAGATCTCTAGCTGCATAAGCGGTGCAACAGAACTGTGTTTACCTTCCCCTAAGCTATAATAAAAACACAGTTCTATGGACGTAACTTCCATCCTGGAGGTGAACCACGTTAAAATCGAGTGTTATGTGATTGAGTTATGTGTTGTGTTTACTGCTTGCTTCTATCAGTTATTATATGAACCTTGTTTACAGTTTAATGTATGTATGCGTTATTCATTTCACAGCAATATAGAAGGATAGATATAAGTTGAATTCTTTGGCATGTTGTATGCGGGTTCATTTATGCTTTGCTTGAAATAGTCACTAGTCGCAGTGTTAAACAGCCTATCATGTTGAGTCCTACAAGTCGACACGAACAACGCTAAGTGCGCTGAGCCACGGGAGTAGGATATCGCAGGGAGGCGATACCGCATCGACAGAGGAGCTGCAGTGCGCGATACCGTAGGTTAAGGACTTAGCGTTGGGAAGAAGTTACGTGTTTCCTGGTGTGCAGAGATGCGATAAGGCTGGAGTCATCGCAAGTCGGTGGAAGTTGCACGACATGGAAAGGGACCCGTGTGACGGGAAGAGAGATATCTCACGGCTAGAAGAGCTGCGAGGCGAGGAGATCGTGCGACGCGAGCGGAGGGTCACGCAATGCGCAGAGAAAGAGACCTCGCGGCTAGCAGAGCTGCGAGTTGCAAGTAGGATGCCACAGAACCTAGTCCAAGACGCTTGAGTCCTTGGCCAACCCATTAGAATCACTTTGGGTGAGACTTCGGGCCGCTTCGCGGTCTGTTGCCGAAAGGGCTAGTGAGCTAGGGGTGTTGTTGGTTAAACACAGTAAACCCGGGTCTACCCATAAGAGCCAACAAATGGTTCCGTTGCCGGTTTTGAACAAACTAAGCACTGATGTTCTGGTGGCGCCCTACTAGAGACAAACTCAATGAGTGGGTTTGGTCTAACCTGAAAGAGTTTGCCGAACGAGAGAACAGGAGTCCTAAACTAAACACAAAGGCCTGGTTACAGAAACGTGTCCTTACAGACATCCATGCGATATTTTTTACGACCTTTGGAAACGAGCTTTACAACTGGTTATCAAAGTTGACCGATACAAGCATATTCAAAAAGAAAAGAGACATTGTATGGACACCGAAGCTGATTCAGACCGTGGAGAACCTTGATAATCCCCTCATGAGAGCAGTAGACTTCTGGCTTGTGAGTGTGCTAGGAGGCTTCGTCACAGAGTTTGCAGTTGACCAGATGAAAAGCTTCAATGAGGTTGAGCACTACTTCTTCAAAGGATATCGTGGTAAGTACCTAAGATCTTTAAACTTGTCCATTAAGATGCTATTACATGAAAAAGGAACAATGGATCTAGTTTCAGATGAATAAGTATAAATAGTAATGTCACAAGAGTTTGAAAGTGATTTTGATGACATTGGAAGAACATGAAGTGGAAAGAAGTATAAAGTAGATTTCAGATCTCCAATATTTGAAGACAGTTCAGATAGTACTAGACAACAGAGTCATAGTACCACAGAATGAACAGAGGGGAGTATCCCTTACCACCCTTACACCCCACAGAAATAGATCGGGACTCAGAACAATCCCATAGGAACTCCATCCAGTAGCTCACAGACAGTACCTACCACCGCTACATCACCTCCACCTACACCGCCGAGTGGTAGTAACACAGTGAATCAACATCCACCACGTAGAAATAGAATGGGGGATGATATGAAGCTACCTATATTTAAGGGAACAGGGGCAGAAGACCCAGAGCAACATTGGTTTCTATGTGAAGCCATGTGGACCATTAAAACAATCAATGATGATAACCTTAAACTTGTACAGTTGGTCACCACACTAAGAGATCGAGCATTAACATGGTACATAAAGTATACCACAGTACCCAGGACACTTTCCCAGGTCAATAATGCCATGATTAAAGAGTTTAAGAAACCTAACTCTGAGTCACAGTGTATTACAGAACTCAAAGACATCAAGCAACTACCTACAGAGTCAGTGTGGGACTTTGATTAGAAATTCAAAGCCCTGATCGACCAAGTCAGTTTTGAGTTCACGCCGGAGCAGCATAAGGAATGGTTTATTGCAGCGCTGCTCCCTCACATTAGACTGTCGTTAATGCGGCAGAAACTCCAGATGCAGGATGACGCATTGGAGATGGCGATGAAACTAGAGGCTTCACCTCTAGCTGAGAGCAGTACAGGCATGGAAACTT
Organism: Pseudotsuga menziesii; assembly: GCA_001517045.1. Classification (NCBI taxonomy): domain Eukaryota; kingdom Viridiplantae; phylum Streptophyta; class Pinopsida; order Pinales; family Pinaceae; genus Pseudotsuga; species Pseudotsuga menziesii. The sequence goes on from LPNX010028209.1 coordinate 238,312, forward strand.
TACAAAACTAGTTGGCTAATCTCACATTACAGTTGCATGAACTTAAGAAAGGGAAAGAAGTTGCGCAAGACATATGGTGCATAAAATGTAAAGCACAAGGCCATAGTAAAGACAATTGCCTGGTCTTTGTAGAATATATAGCAACAGGGGCTCCTAACCCCTTACCACAGACCCACGGACCGTGGTGTGAAATATGCAAAACACAAGGACATCTACCTCACCAGTGCCCTCTACTTCAGAAGTACACGCAGACACCTAAGAACTTATACTGCATCTTCTGCAAGTCTGTAGGCCATGATGAACACGATTACAGAGCCTATGATCTCATGGTTGGAGCAAAGCAAGACTTGTACAGAGTCTAGTCAGAGACACAGGGTCCAGCAGCAGGACCACAGCCTGATCCGGCTTATGGTGGCCGTGGAGGAGGATTCAGAGGACGAGGCCATGGAGGAGGATTTGCACGAGGAGAAGGTTTTGGCCGTGGTTGCGGACCAGTTATGTGTTACAACTGCGGAGTTGTAGGACACTATGCTAGGGACTGTCAGAGCCCCACTACCACTTGTAACTACTGTAAATATTATGATCATACTATAGAGGAGTGTCCTAC
>LPNX010028223.1:0-22221 GCA_001517045.1 Pseudotsuga menziesii
ATATGACTCCTGGCCTTCCATATGCCTTGAGATCGCACGGATTCGACCCTTCAGTATCCCTTTGAAGAGCTATATAAGGAACCCCTTGGTACATTGAAAACAGAAGAGAAAGTTGAGAGAATCGAAACTATAGTCCATTGTTGCCATAACTTTATGCTTAAGTCTGCATCCCTTTGTCCCTTGGAGCACTGTTGTGTTCTTCCCAAGCTTGCCCATTGTTAGTAAGCTTGCTATCGAAGTGATGGAGGATTGAGGTGGTGGAGGCCCAAGTGGGGGATTCAGTTTCTCCGGTTCGCAGACGTGCCGTCAGAGGTTGTCACTTGTAATCTCTGATTCTTATTAATAGAAATATCTTTTCCTGTCCAGTAATGTGTATTTGAATGAATATTGTTTCCATTGGAATATGTCAAATGCTTTTACATTATTGATTATATATGCTAGAATAGATCTAACACCATGAAATATAGTATGCTTGTATTGTTTACTGGTTGTTGAGGATGTGCTATAACAATTCAAGTTGAAGATTGGAAAGCTCAACGGGGATCTACTTCAACCGTCCGGAATAAGGTACGAGGTTCGATCCTTTAGTGTTAGATTGTTTATTTCTATTGCATATTGGAGAAGATTGATTTCTGGAGTCTAGCTGTCTGTTGTGGTACCCCAAGCCATAGGAATTTCTCTCCGTAACAATTAGCATCTCAATTAAAGTCCCAATTAGCGTCCCAATTAGCATCCCAATTAGAATCCCAATTAGTGTTCCATTTAGCATCCCAATTAACATCCCAATTATTGTCACTTTTTAAAATTTGGCTCTATTTTGGACGATAATTAGCATCCCAATTAACGTCCCAATTAACACCCCAATTAACATCCCAATTAGCATCCCAATTAATGTCCCAATTAGCGTCCGCAAAAGCATCCCATATAACGCCAAGAATAGCCTCCAAAAAAATGTCCTGAATAGCATAGCACCATATATTAATCTAGGGTTAGCGACAAGAATTGCGCCATGAATTTCGATAGGAAAAACATTCAACATAGCACCAAGTATAGAGCCAAGAATCGCGCCTAGAAAACATCCAACATAGCACTAGGTATAGCACCTTGAATAATGCTAAACTTTCGAAAGGAAACATGCTAGGAATTGCACTAGGTTTAGAGCTAGGAATTGTGCTCGAAAAACATCTGACATAACGTAAGATATATCAATGTCTATGTCAATGATCATGATTCATGTGATAGTACTTTACCATAACTCATTACCTAATAATTACTCCTAAATGGCCCTTAATTACCCGTAATTGACCACAAATTACCCTTCAATGATCACAAATCAACCCTTAATTACCCTTCATTTACCCATAAATGACCCTTAAGTCTGCACGGGGCTCAAGTCCATCACATTGGCCTTACAGAGGGAATATTTTGGATTGTGAGTGGGATATGATGGCTATTTTGGGATGTATAACACCATGAATAATTTTTTACTACTAGGCCATGGTTTGGGATTAACCTCTAGGTCCTAAGTTCATCACAAGACTTCAAGTTTTTGGTGACTCTTTATTGATCATTAACTAGATGAAATATCACATACCACCGAGTAATATATATCTTAGGACTATTTCTGAAGAGTTGATCATAATTAATGTCTTTAAATTTTGGGAAATCTCCTTTCAACATGTTTTCAGAGAGATGAATCAAATTGCAGATAATTTATCAAAGGATGGTATCTTATTGGGTGATGGTGAATGGAAAAAATGGGAATGCCAAAATGACACCATCATGGAGGATGATCCAAGTCCCATCTCTGTCTAAACTATGCAGCCCCAATTGCTAACATTATCTATGATCCATGGGGCTTATTCATTTATGTTTTTATCCATGAATAACATATTTTGTAGTGCTTTTTATCAGTGTTGTAAGCACAAATAAAATGACTATTGAAAAATGTAAGTCCTGTACGATAGAGTTTCTCTTGAGTTTTTATACTCACAAATTATCAATAGGTGAAGATATAGATGAGGTCTATATGACTATAAAGAATGTTATTTTTTTTATGATGAATTGTGATATTTTTTCCTTGGAAAAAAAACTAAATCTAACTACATATTTCAAACCAAATTCATTTTTTATCTCTTGCATTCAATCAAACCAGCCCCTTATTTGGGTATTGATGGGGTATTTAACGCCATTACCTGTGGTGTTGCAATGGATGATACTATGGTTGGATACCTTTCCCAATCTAAATAATTTGATTTATGTCACCTCTTCCCTTTCCAATGAGAGTCTTACGACATTGAAACTAGTACAAGAGAAGTTGGCTTCATAATGATGACCATATTAGTGTCTACAACATGTCTATGCCAATATGAAATAATATTAGAGACCAAGTTTTTTGATGTAGGTAATGTTGAAGTCATCTTGGGTTCCACCCAATGGCGTCCCATCTTTGAATCTTGCCATTGGGAAGGCTTATTGTTTTTCCCTTTGGTAGGATGTGAAGATTTTTCCATTGGACACAAGGCCACCACATGGATGTGTTCAAAACAAATTTTGCGTGGAAAAACAATGTTTGCATAGTCCACAATATTGTGTCCAACTTTTTTCTATGCTCTTCAACGCAATTCGAAAAGAATGTATGGTCATGAATCAATGCAAAAATATATCCAAGCACGTGTATTAGAAATATTATTGTTATTTTTTGCAGTGATGGTAATGAAGCTACCCAAAGAATTACCAATGGCTCTAAGAGTCTCGATATCACAATATTATAAAAGTAAACTAGGCAAGTAAACCCATATCAAGGCCTCCACTAATACTTTTAGATGTGGATTAAATTTAGGGTGCCATCGCTTCTAAAGAGATCTACACCCTCCATAAACTAGGGTGCTTTGATTAAAACTCTTATATTTTTCATCCTCGTAAACAGATTATAAGATGAAGAAACCTTTTTCCAATTTGGTGGATGAGCATTGTGTCTAGCATGAGGGATCCCCAGTTCAACTCTATTTATAATTGGATTTTGTTTCAACAAGGGCTAGAGACTAGAGAAATTACAAATCAAGGCATGTGGCAATAAATATGTTCCTTCCTCATTGATTACTTGTTACATTCACAAGACCATTGCAAACACAAGGGTGTCAATGATGAAAAGATTGAACCTTCGTGAAATCAATATCAACACTTCACTTTCACTAACCCAACATTAACACATACGAAAAAAATCCAATTTATTTTTTATCTTTAAATTTGTATAATAAAATAACCTTAAATTCATTAATTATTTATAAGTTAAATTTATTTTTTTCATAAAAATAGAGCAACAAAGAATTAATGTACATGTTTTGATTGAGTTGAAAAGTCCACATGAGTAGGCTTGAAGATCTAATTTTGAACCCATTTTATGTGTACTTTTCCATGAAAATTTCATGGAAGTGAAAAGATTAAATTATAAAACGAGAGATTAAAGAGATGTAATGTCAAACACGAACATAACAAACTGGCATGGTAGGGAATCTTATATTTTTAATTTCATTTACGTACGATTTGAGTTGTGGCCTCAATGTTTTGGTTACTTATACCTCACTTAAACCTATTTTAATATTTGATTAATAAATAAAAATATAAAAAATTACATCTTCATAAAGAAAATATAAGTAATAACTCAAATAAATAAATTAGATTTTTATGATGTCCAACTTAGGATTATGAAATATTTGAATGTTATACATTTTGACTAATAAATTCCAATATCATATATTATGTACGAACATATATATCATGTATGAACATAAGAATGACTATAATCACATCACATCAAGAAAATGAAAATTTAAAACTTCCCTCCTCCATCAAGCCTAGAATTTTCGCTCCTTTTTTCTCCTATTCTCATCGAACTCTGGAACTCACCGTTGCTTTTGTCCAACCCTAGATTTCACCTTTTATATTTTGGAATCTCATCAAACTATGGAACTCACCGTCATTTTCGTCTAGCCCTAGATTTCACCTTTGCTTTTTTGGAATCAAGCACTAATTGGAATGATTTCACCTCCATTTTTTTCAGGGTTTGATGAAATGATTTTATCCACATTGATAAGGAGCATAGCAAGGTGTTGGAGGGAGGCCACACCGATGGGGAGCATAGCAAGGTGTTGGATGCAAGGTAGAAAATTATTTCCAGATAAGCTTAAAGTTGTTTTTTATTTTTATTTACTCAAAGTGGCTATTGATTCCATAGATGTTTGCATTATTTTGTATATTTAGTCAATGCATTTGTAGTTTTTTTTTATTAGCTGCAATGTCATCTATCTTCTCTGTTTTGATCATTTATGTGTGCGGGTTAAGTATGCCATTTACGCATGTGGATGTGATGGATCATTTATGTGTGTGGGTTAAGTATGTCATTTATGTATGTGGGTTAGGTATGTCACATTGGTTAAAAAATGCATCACAACAAAACATTGGAGTTAAGTGTGCACGAGCCACTGTGGAATTAGTAAGGGTGTGTATTCATCATTCAACACCTTATCCCATTAAAGCTCTACGGTTGAGGCACTCGGGCTAGGGAAAAAATTACCTCTAGATCACAAGCTCATAGGAGGTAAGGACCACATTTTTCTTGGAAACTCCATAGGAAACAAGGATACATTACCTTGTGGAAGTCACTATGTAGCCTATGGTAGGTTCCTAGGTCATTGTACTACATCATTTAAAATGAGGATGGTTTCTCATTGTAATATAACCCCAATTCTATCCACCCACTTTCCATAGTGAATACGTATTGGTTCCCAGAATATTGCAAGGATGGATGGAAAAAGGTTTGAGTTGGAAGGCGCTCACCTTTTAATTTACTTCACAAGGCTGTAGGTGGCAAGGAACTATTGTATTTTCAAGGTCATGGGTTAACCTATGGTAGGTTCTTGGGGCATTACACAATGTCATTTAAAAGGTGGAGGGTTGCTCATTCCTTTCTATCCTTGTTATTTCATTGTGTGGCCTCTCTCTCGTTGTTCACTTTGGCTTGGATTTATTTGGTGCCTAATAGAAATGGTCCATACAACAAGACTCCCATGAGTTTTTGAACACAATAACATTATTGTCATCATCACCATTGACATCATCATCATCATTGTCTTCCTCATCTTAATAATCAATATTAAAACACAAATAAAAACAAATATATATATTACATATGCCCCTATTTATCACCTACTTTCTTTATTCATCCTCCGCTACTTTCTTCACTCATCTTTATGATGATTGTTTCCTCTTTATTTTATAGGTTCAAAGGTTTGAAGTTTCAACAAAATATCCTTCATCCTTATTTTCCATTTCTCAGGTAGTCCATATATTTTAATCCTTGCTTCCATATCCAAATGGTCACCTCCACCTCTTTTTTATTATTTAAATATTTTTAGTTAATTAATTTACTTATTGATTTAATTATTAAATAAATATTGCATTTGATTTTTTTTTAATTTGGGGTTAATACGAAACATAAATATTTGGTAAGAATAAACTTTATATTTGTAGTAAGAAGTATTATATGGCTTACATACCATTCATCAAGCCTCATCCCATGTTATTCCACTTGGTTTATGATACCATAGACAAGTCTTCTAGTTTACCACCCATACACATTTTTTCCTTGACCAATTTAATCAAGAAGACATGCTAAAATATACTCATGTGCTAAAATTGAGTATAAAGTTAGTCCAAGGTTCCACATAATATAAAGGAGATGATTAATAATTCTTTATGTTAAAATTATATAACCAAAGGAAGAATATAATGATAGAGAGGATTCTAGGTGATATTGGATAGGGAAAAAAGTAAAAATTATTAAGCATCCATCACCAAGCTGATTTACCATATTTAGATGTTTGGCATTTTTTCTTATCACATAGTGACCATTCAAACTACAAAATTCCTAGGTCTTTCAAGCAATTCCATCTCGGAAGTCTTTGAGCTTGGTGATCTAGCTCAAGTGATTGATTGCTTTCATATTCATAGCAAGATGTATTGAGGTTGCTCAAGTGGTTGATTGCTTTCATATTCATAGCAAGATGTATTGAGGTTGAATCCCTAGGTTGGATAGATGTGTTTCATGTCTTGCTCAGTGTCCCTACTAGGATAGATACCATTATAAGAATCAATGAGTTTTCACTAGGTACCATCTTATAAGAATCAATGAGTTTTCACTAGGTACCATCTACAAATGCAAGGAAGTACATGAGACTTTATTCACAAGCTTTAACTTAAAAAGGACATAGGTGTACATACACTACCCCCTTTTGGATTTGAGTCTATGACCTCCTAAGAGGAAACACATGCTCCTAACCATTAGGCCCACTATATACAACACTTTAAGCTTTAATAATTAATCCATTGTAATTTCAAACTTTAACCTTAATATGCTAACAATACATAAAAATACCTATACAAAAACAAAAAAAAACAATGTGTTACTAAACAGAACGTTAATTTTGTATTTTGTATTTTTATTTATTGTTATGCACTTTGTGTATCATTGAGTATTATGAGTAAAATTGCTGGTAATAAGTAGCTTTGGTGAATCAAAGCTACTTCTTCTGGTGAAGTATAAAAATTGACGATATTTTGTATTTTTATACTTCTTCTGTGGCTACGAAATAAAGGATCAAATCCATCGAAAAAATGATCATCATATCCATGAATTGCTTAAAACTGGAAGTAAGAACATTGATCAAACAGTACACAAAACAAATACAAGAGGCTATTTCAGGTGTTAATAATGGAATTACTAAATTTCCTTTAAATAATTTAACTCACGCAACCATCTACAAACCAAGTGTGGTAATAAATCAAAATATATCTAACAAGTGAATATACTATAAAGCACCTCTAGCGACTTGGAGAATCGATGGTTCTTATACTACGCTCCTACATATCGAGATGAAACTTTAATGTTCATTTTGAAAGTATCGTTTCACGAGTCCTGCACTGCCCTTCACTACCGTGTCTCTGTATTCCGACAACTGTCTCCATATAGTTCGTTATTAGTCATTTCGCTGGGATTTGGCGGTCAATTTTTCCAATCCAAAATTGAAATTGAAATCCATATCCCGCCAGAGGAAAAGAAACGATTGAGTATGGCAAATTACTACGAGATCGACCACATTCTCATGGAGGAGGAAGTATGCATCTCACCTTACCTGTAAGTTTACGTTTCACTGAAAAAGGGAGTGTTTGTATGCTTTTTTATTTATTTTTGACTGCTTGATCGAGATGCGAGAGTGCATGGATGTGTGTAGCCGGCGTCTGTGGTGTTTCGGGTGGGCGTAAACGGAGAGGGGCTTTTGGATCCCGGATCTGAAAATAACAATATATGTATTTATTGATGTCCGCATGCATCTTAATTTTTAGATGGCTCTTTTATTTGATCTTCAAAATGTGGAAACATATTTTAATATGGTTACACAGGTAGAAGCCAGTGCAAAAGTGGAGTTGCCCTTCTGGTTGGCTCACGATCTGTGCTCTAAAGAAGCCATCTCGATCAATAACCCAACATTCTATAACCACAGGTATTTCATTTGTCTTTTAAAACTTTTGTAACCCTCATCTTAACTAAACATTTGAAATATGGTTGCACAGGTAGAATCCGATGCAAAGGTGGAGTTTCCCTTTTGGTTGGCTCAGGATCTGTGCTCTAGAGAAGCCGTCTCGATCAATAACCCAACATTCTATAACCACAGGTATTTCTTTTGTATTTTAAAACTTTTGTAACCCTCATCTTAACTGAACATATTGAAATATGGTTACACAAGTAGAAGTCGGTGCAAAGGTGGAGTTTCCCTTCTGGTTGGCTCAGGATCTGTGCTCTAAAGAAGTCTCGACCAATAACCCAACATTCAATAACCACAGGTATTTCTTTTGTCTTTTAAAACTTTTGTAATCCTCATCTTAACTGGGATGAGTATTGACCTTGCCACCTATGGTCTACAAATGCCACTCTGTTCCATCTGAAAATGCTATTCTTTGGAATTCCTATGTTAATACATATCACCAACAGGTAGAACAATTCGGCCTCATCCTTTTACTTTACTTCCCCATCCATTTTCTTTCAAGGAAGATGACCACTTTGTTTGATTTCAATTGAAAATAGTTTCCTTACTGTCTCAAGGGTAGTTCACCCCTGCTATCCAAGAATCATAGTTTCAGTTCGAAGTACTTCACCTTGTTTCTTTGTAAATACTAAGACAACATGATTTGCAAAGACAAGACGGTTACCTTATTCTCAAGTTGACCAATCTCAAGTTGCAGTCGCCCGTGGGGACGCTTCCATTGAAATCTGGAATTCTTCCCCCGCCTCCTTAGGATGGCACTACGAACTACAATTCCAGGTAGAGACGGTTCTGTAATTTCGACCCTTGTCTGGTGTTAGTCAATCTCAAGTTCCTGCCCATCTGGTCGTTTATCCTCAGTTGGTTTGGATGGGTCCATTTCAGAATGGGACCTTGGTTCTTTACAACATAAGACGGTTGTAGAGGCCATTGGAGGATCTATCTGGAAAATGGAAGCTGAGCCCTTACAAAGAGCAAGAGATCCTCCGATTGAATCCAGCCCTCATGGAGGATCTATCTGGAAAATGGCAGCTGAGCCGTTACAAAGAGCAAGAGATCCTCGAATTGAATCCAGCTGGCATAATGATGATGGTGGTGATGAAGAAAATGGAATAAACAACACTGCTAGTGGATCTGATAGTGAAGAAGAATAACTTTTGTGGTGCAACGAGTGGCAATTGGTTGTAATGATGGCGTTGTTTGCATTTATGTTGTTCGTGAGGGAGGCATGGAATATTACAGGTCATTTCCAAGAGTTAAAGGAAAAATTTTAAGCGTTGTTTGGAGTTTGGATGCAAAGAAAATTTTTGCAGGAGGTTCGGATGGTTGCATTAGGTGTTGGGATCTCACTACAACGCACGAGGTATACAGGATAACAGTTGGTATTGGAGGCCTGAAGACTGGGGCAGACTGGGGAAGACATCTGTATTTGGTCTCAAGGTTTCGGAGTTTTTAATCTGCAAAGGGATATTTTTCTCTCATTTACTGCCACTGTCATGTGAGTTTTCATATTCATCCATTATTTTTTCCGTCAACTTTCTGATACAATTTGTGGCTTGTGTTCTCCTTGGTACGGGTTTATTCATTATTCTCGTCAATATAGATTTGTTAAGTTTTCTGTGAGGTTTTGTGATATTTTCTCAATGGGCTACTTTTTCGGCCAGGGTTTGAGTGATCTGCGCAAGCCCTATTTCTTCTATGGTTATTTTTTATGTATAGATATTAAATCTCTATGTTTAAATCAGAGTTTCTATAATTTTTGGTCAATGTTTGCAAGAACTTCAGCTATTTTAATATTTTTCACCATTTTTACCTCAATTTACTATACTTTTTTCCTCTGCTTGCATGCTTTTTTTTTACCTATTGTTTTCTTCAATTAAAATAAATCACGGTAAGTTTGCCACTGTGAATACTGTTTTTTAAGAACTTTATTACTCGAGGAGTATACTTGCCTGGAAGTATGGAAGGTAAGTATGGAATATAATTTACTGTATGAAACATTATAGTGCAACCCCTTCGCCTATATATTTTCTCCATTTGGTTGTGCCCAACTGAAATTTGGTTATTATTGTGTCATATTGTTCAACTGCAGCGTTTTCGCCGGAACTCAGTGTACAGTCATAAGTGCTGGTACTGCTCTAAACATAAATACATTTACTTGTCCATGAGATCAGAAGTGATATTATTCTAACCAACCTTTATAACTTTGAGACACTTATTGTTGATCATCCTTAAGTTCAATACCCAAAATTGATCTCACAGCCCTTTTTAGAAAGAAGGTGCAGACAAATTGGTCTATATCATAACACCTATATCAACTGTCACAACTAGCCCATGTGAAAATGGGAAACGTTCATTCCAAGTGGTAAATGTCTGAAACTAACACTGCTCTTGCTGCTTTAATCCCACGACTGTAAGCATTTATCATGAACATCCTTTTTCTACTAGAAGTCTGGAATTCAAGATTATCGTCCAGTTACTATTGGCCTGGAAAAAATGAATAAAAATGATAAATGTGGAGCCCAATTGTTTATACTATAATATAGTAAATGTTTAGTCTTATATTAAACGTTTAGTTCCGCAGTTGATGGATATGGATAATGCAGTGCTCTTATTGCATTGATTTGTCTTACAAATGTTGTCTATGTGGTATTTTTTACATCTTATTTTCAACAATAAACTTTCGTTATTCCCTGTTAAGAAAAACTAAGTTAGAAGTATTGTTTGTTTCAGAATTTCAAATTCAGTTATTTTGTGATTAGTTTTCACTTTTCAGTCTGGAGTAGCAAAGCATGAGGGTCTCTCTTGTCTTTGCGTGAGAAAAAGAAAGCCTTAAATTATAAATCTGAGTAGTTCTCACACTAACTTTAAAGACTTCCCTCATCAGGCGAAGGGAAATCAGAAAAGCTTACTGACTGAAAACAAAATAGAGCAGCTACTGTTGCTGGGCTGGGGAGCGTGTTGAACCAGAATACCCCAATGAATAGAGACACGCGAAATTACACTCAATGGGAGACCCAGGAAAAGGTGAATAACCCACCCTTTTGTCACCTTGATCGGGCGACTAAAGATTTCCCTTCTAATGCAAAATTCAATTTGTGACCCCGGCGAATAGGAGGTTGGGCAGCCGGTGTGTCTCCTCGGGAGTGTAGGAAATATGTTAGTAGTAGCCTTTTTCTGTGGCGGTTTAATCCTGGCAGTAGTAAATGAATGTTGGGATGTGAGATGCCACGTTCCCGTCTAAAGCAAGAGTAGGGGATAGATCCACAATGACAGGATGAGCCTCCGTCTAATGGGTATGTTTACATTTAGTGAAGTGGTAATATTATATTGTATGCGTAATAGCTTAATAGTTGTTAGTGGGAGAGCATGTCATGTAAATCCCACTGTAGAGGTAGGGGAGAATCCCTCGGCCCTCCCTTTTGACTTAAATCAAAGAAGCATGAGCCGCCTATCTCGCCTCTATAGATAAAACAAATCTGTGCCTTATCTATCTAATTGGAGAGAGTCATTCACGAGCTATATTGTTGCTCCCACCTATATATTCCTTGACTGCTAGTAAGGTTTAAGATCCACAACTCTTTCTTATATATCTGGACCTAGCCTAATTAATTGCTTTGACCGCATCCAATCAATTCTTTTATGAGTTAAAGTGTTCCCACCAAACAAGGCGACTTGTTGGCTGCACCTTGTCACGAGCGACTAACTACTAACTAAGTATGAAGTTGAAGTCGAGCCTGATGAATCCGAATCGGGTGCCCAGCAGTATGGTAATGTTTTAACTGAAACTTTGTAACTAACCCCCAGGAAACCAACACGAGACAGGTGCTCCTAGGCATGATAGTTTCCACTAACGCAGATTCCAAGAGTCTTTCACCGGAAAGAAGCCAGGAAACATAAGGAAGAAAATCCAGGAAACGGGAAGGAACCTTTCGGAAGCCTTGGGCCTTTTTCCAAGAATACCAGTTGAGTAGGGGAGGCACTATCAGAACCTCCTTGTTGAGTTCTGATTTTTTAAAATTCTGATTATTGCATATGTTTATAATCTGCACACAATGTAAATATAGATAACACAGGAAAAGACAAAGGGATGGTTTTATCATTGTAACTTACATCTTTTTGTTATCAATTTATTCATCTACCTGTAACCCCTTGTATCCACAAAGTAGTCTGCATTCGACTTTTCAAGGTATGATGAGCGTATATGTGTGTGATAAAGTCCTTATAGGGGCTTCTTAACTCAATGGAAATCCAAATAATCCAAACCAATAGTATGTTTCTTGCTAATTTTGCATAGACATATATCACATTCTAAAAAATGAAACCAAAATCCAACAAATCTCCCTTTAACTGTTCCACTGAGCATGAATTCAAAAAAGTTGATGCATGCAAAGCAGAGTATAAAATATCTTAAAAGATTTCCGATGTTTGTTTGCTTGTGTTCCAAATTCCAAGTCAAACAAATTGACATCTTTACAATCTGCCCCAAGTGGATATCACAAGTCTACGTTAACATAATAGGATGTCCATTTCCTTTTTATCTGGTATAAATATCATCTCTTTGCATTCAGTACACTTTGCAAACATTTAATTTAACGGTCGATATGTTCATACCATGGAAGTATTTTTTATCAACAATTGTAATTGTCACAGGTGGTTGAGATGGTTTCAGCTTACGACCATTATTTCACTCTCTTTGGAATGTTTGAATTTGTAATAGTAGTATTCTAGGTGTATAAGAAAATCTGGTATTCATAGAGTGTCAATGTAAATTGGGATGTCCACCTATTTTGGGAGTTACTGTCTGATATTATGCATTTTTTTTCAGGAATCAAGTGGCAGCACAGGATGGCAGACATGAATAAAAATGAAATCATAATTGCTGAAAGAGATCAAGGTGAATGTTCACATGCAACAGTTGAGATAAAGGTTAAAATGTTGGATTCATAGACTTACACTTTAAGAGTCGACAAGTGTGTAAGTATTTTTATTTCTTGGTCATCAATGCTTTTAATTTTTTTTGGAGTTAAAAATGGATGAGGTCACAATAATTCTGAAGTTGTTAGGCTCCAAATGCTTATATTCTGTTACAACTTTTATGATAGCATTCAAAAAAGAAAAGCGCAAAGTGGCGGGAACATTAGAATATTATATTTTTGTACTTATTTATTTCTATATCTTACTTCAAGGTGTTCACCACATGATATCATTACATTTTCTCTATTGCTGAAAAGACATTATCATTTTTTTTAATTTTGTTCTTTCAAATCTGACTTGGCTTGTATAATGCATTTTTATAATTTTTTTAGTCATCATCAATTGACTTTCAAGGTTTAATATCTCTGAAATTATGTTGCACCTGTGATCTATCTATCCTGAATCCCAATGTAAAATTTTGATCCTTCTCATGGCGAGATTCAATTTTTCTATCAGATGTTCAACATGTGGGTTAGGGTTATTCTAAAAATAACCGATGTTTGTCCCCTAGGTTGGATTTCATTGTAAAACTAGTTAGCAATATTTTATATCTGGACACTAGAAGAAGAGAACCTAATGTTATTCTCTTTCAATTGCTTCTATTTGGACCATAGTTACTAGACTCGGAATAATCAATAAATTGACAGGGAAAAATAATCAAAGTTTTGAATTGGATCAGGAAAAAATCAGCAAATATAAAATTAATATATACAGATATTTTGAATTTAAAACACTTTTCATTGATATTTGAAAGAGCCATGTCGATATATTAAAAGATTTCAATATATCTTCAAAATTTCACAATGAATAGGTATCATCTATAATATGATGATAATCTTGATTCTCATTCGTAAGGTGTGTCCGGAATCCAGGTAAGAATCTGTTTGAGTTAACCTGCTTGGGTAGCCTCTTTGTGGATGATTTGGTCACTGTCCCTTCACACCAGCTAGTAGAAAACACCTCCATCAAGCAAAAGAATGAGAAAAAACAGTGAAAATTGGGTTTAAAACCTTTTCTTGGGTGCAGACTTCCATAAATTGATAGTCAGGGGTTAAGTCATGAGTTTGACTTGTGATGACTGAGTCAACTTGGTCAACCCATGTCAAACTCAGAAAGTTTTGAATTGGATCTTTTGACTGCAGAGTCCAATTTAAATCAGAAATTCGCAATTTGACTCACGATTCTTGTGACTTCAGTCTAGATTTTTTGAAGCTACATTGCAAGGGAGCCCTGGCCTCTCACACTTTGTTCTCAAAGCATGCTTCGAGAAGGAGTGTTCAGGAAGTGCCCTTAGGAGTATGCTCTCAGGGTCTTTGAGGTGCTTCCGAGGTGCTCCCTGAATGATAACATACCATTCTTAATGTATAAGGGTAGAAAGAGAAAATTCTTAAATTTTTTATATTATTATTAATTGTTTCAGGATGTTTGAGATGGGTTCCAACCTCATCAAACCTCATTTGAAGAAAATAGCATCCCATCCAAAAATTTAAATTCAACAAAAATAGCAGTTTTCAACACTAGCAAACAGAACTGCACCAAACCAAAGAGATGTCCACTAAACCATCAAAAGACATTAAATGCCACTATTACCTTTTTCCACATGTCATATTACTTAAGGAGCAATGATCTCCACAAATATAGGAACTGAGGAATCTCTAGCTTTTCCTTTGAAGGACTTGCCGCTAACATCATGCACTCAAAACAATGGTCAAGCAAGAGCCAAAGTTATATTATTTCTTGTAAAACAACTGAAATATTGTAATTGGGATCTTGGAAAGGATAATAGCATGTTTCCTTGCCATCTCATGTTTTGGACCTAGTTTTACATGAATACAATACAACTTTTGAAATTGCTGCTGACAATGATCTTGTTAGTGTTTTGTTGGATATCTTGTCTAGTTTTTACTTGGATCCATCAAAAAGTAGAAGCCTTCCAGATTTTAAGTATGTGATCCCCCATGCTACTAGTTGTTGATAATTTTCTATAGTTGAAGCAAAAAATCGATTCTAATATTATGATATTTAAACAGTCCAAGAAAAAAGATGGTGATGTTGAGAATACTGAGAATTTGGAGTCTAATCATTAAAATCGTACAAAGCACATGTTGGTTGTGCTTGAAGGGTACATAACTACTAAAGAGTAGAAAAAACCTATTAACATAGTCTGCAACTTCATTCAGATGAATCTTACCTCAACTGTTGTACAAGCTCTTCTCCAACTATGTGCAAGGCTAAAAAGGGTGCATGCCATAGCATTGTGTTTCCTTGAAAGAGGTGGATTGGTTTCTTTGCTCCTTTTTCTTACTAGTTGCTTATTTTCAGGGTTTAACAGTGTTGCATCAACTATTGTTTGTCATATTCTTGAGGATCCTCATACGCTTCAGGAAGCTATGGAGTTAGAATGTTGACAAGATATTGTAGCTGCTTTAAATCAAAATATAAGTGGGAGGTTGAGTCCTCATACTTTTCTCTCAAACTTATCTCTTGTTATCTCAAACTTAGCTTGGTTGAGTTGAAGGTGATTTTCTGTTTGATCCATTTCATGTGATGCCTATTGAAAAAGTTTTTGGGGAAAATCAATGATAGGGAAGTACTACCTCTATCTATAATCTTATATGAAGGACTGATGATTGTGGAACGACATTTCAACATCCAATTCTCATTGGACCATCTACCCCATTTAGATCAGTTTTTCGTTGAGTAATATGTAATTTTTAAAATTTCTGGTTGAACATCTGCTAGATTATAAACTGTTTTTCTTGGATTCAAACTTTAGAATTCATAGTTTAAGGACATATATAGTGTAATGTGTCTATGATTGCAGAGAATGATAGGGTTGTAGCAGAGAGTACTATTGAAAGTACTTCAGATCCGTCCCATTTGGATTATATTTACTGAACACTTCGAAGTGGGTGACCAATAAATCGTTTGAGTAGCTGGGTTGATAATAGTCAACAACTTAGAGGAATGAGTGGCACTACAATAGAATTAGAAATTGAGGATAATTTTGTTTCTCAGTTATAGAGGGCTCAACTAGTTGATGACACTCGATCAGATTAGGTCCATGATGCCACCAGATCATAGGAAAAAGGTGATGCTACTGCCTCACAAGCTATAGATGTTGGTACTGTAATGATAGAAACTTTACAATCATAGGAGAATGATATACAAAGAACCAAGGAACGTAATCAATCCCATGTTGAAGATAATACAATCTATCATCCTTTGTCAACCATTAGATACTCAAAGTTGTGTATTGATCCTTTTTACCATTATAGAGGACTCTGTAAGTTAGGTTCCCATATTCTTAAAGGGTTCTAGCTCAATGGAAGAGTGCCTGCCTTACAAGCAGGAGGTTGGTGGTTCGATTCCTCCATGCCCTAATGAAATTATAATATCGGTTAAAAACAACTAAATTAATAAGAAAAAATTAAGAGATAGGTGACCAAACAAAATGACCAAAACTTGTATATAAAATTACTAAAAACGACTAAATTATTGACCAAAACATGATAGATGTGAAACTAGGAATTAAAAAGGATGCAACACATGGCGCTAATGATGAAGCCAAACATGACATTGATATGGTAGCAAAATAAGACATTACTTGGATGCAAAACATGGCGCTACATAGGAAGCAAAATATGGTGCAACAATAGAAGAAATATTTGACGTCATTTTTGTAGCAAACCACGATGCAAAAAAGGAAGCAAAAATTGGTGTAAATTTGGAAGCAAAAATTGGCACATATTTGGAAGTAAAACATGGTGCAAAATGGGATGCTAAAGTGGTAGCAAAAATGGATGCAATATTGGATGCTAACATGGCGCTATTAAGGATGCAAATATGGCACTAATGGGGGTGTCATTTAAGAAGCAAAAGTAGACACTCGCTAGGAAGAAAAATATGACGTTATTTAGGAAGCAAACCTCGACGTTGCTTAGGAAGAAAAGTTGGACGCTATTTTGGAAGCAAACCTCGACGTTGTTTAGGAAGCAAAGTTGGACGCTATTCAGGAAGGAAAAAAAGAGACGTTATTTTGGACGCCATAAAGGATGCTATTTAGGAAGCAAAAAAAGACGTTTTTTGAGACGCTTTAAGTTTTGTCCATGACATGTCCCATTTAGCGTCTAGTTTGACCACTCAATGTAAAAAAAATTACACTAAAAAGGGATGCTAATTCTAGGGTTTGTTGTAGTGAATTGCTCCTCCTTCTGCATTACAACATAAATATATTTTGACTGCAATGGATTATTTCACTTGGTGGGTAGAAGCAATCCCTATAAAGGTTGCTAACACCAAATCGGTCGTATCATTTTTAGAGAGTAACATCCTTACCAGGTTTAGATTACCTAAATCTTTGGTCTTTGATAATGCCTCCTACTTTAACTCAATTGATCTTACTCAGTATGCTCTTGAAAAGGGGATACAAGCAAGGTATTTTGCTAATTATTACCCATAGGGTAATGGCTTGGCAAAATCCTCAAATAAGAATTTCATCAATATCTTGAAGAAAACTGTGGCTAACAACCACAAAGATTGGCACACAAAGCTTTTTAGTGCTTTATGGGAAGATAGGATTACTCCTAAAGTTTCCATTGGAAATTCTCCCTACTGCTTGTTTTACGGTAAAGAGTCTGTCTTACCATCAAACCTTCTTCTCCCATCATTACATATTGCTCAATCTTGTTCACAAGATGATGAATCTTCCCCTCTGCAAGACCGAATCGATACTCTTCTTAAGTTAGAAGAAGAGAGGGAGAAATATAGGAACAAGTTATATCATCACCAACAATTGGTGAAAATATGGTTCGATGATAAGTCTTCTACCAATCGCGAGTTTCAGATTGGGGATCTGGTACTTAAGTGGGACAAACCCCACAAGGGCAAACGAGACTATACAAAGTTTTAGCGTCTGTGGTTAGAGTCGTTCATTGTTACAAAAAAGCTCGGCCCTGGAACTGCCCGCTTACAAACATTGGAGGGTCTTTCTGAGGCCTATCCAATGAATGTCTAGCTCCTCAAGAAGTATTTTTCTTGAGTTAAGTTTCACTTACATGTACATAAGATGTGGTTTTGAATGATTTTCTTTTATTTATGGTTTGGTTTGATTGTTTTTTTTAAATTTCTTTTCTTTACAAAAACATTGTTTGCTTACACTAGCTAATGGCATTTGGTGAAGTGGTTTGTCCATAGAACGTTTTGACTATGGAATTTTAATTTGGATATGTTAGAAATTTCTACTTGGCTTATACCCAGATTAGTATTTTTTATGAGAAGGCAATCCATAATCTATGCTGACCTTTTTATATTGAATCTTCATTTCCAATGATCACTATCTTTATTTGTCCTCATAATGGTGATTGAATTTTTAGGAGTACTTTTATATTTGTGCCAAATGTTTCAGTGATCGTTGGTAGCACATCTAGAATAACTTCTTTAACCTATGTTCTCTTATGGTATCACCTTGATCACCTTGTAATTAATAAAAATACCCCAATAAGTGTAAGCTGCAAAATATGGGGTCTTATCACAAGCCATCCTATCGTGTTCATAGACTTGTTGAGTGAATGACATTACCATCGGCTGGTTCCCAATCCAGGGTAATGGCTTGCAGTTTGCATTTGTAAGTTGTTTTCCTCATGATTGAAGATACAACTTGGTGTATTCAAGGATGGAGGGTCTTATAACAAGCCAGCCTAACCATGTTCATCGACCTTACTTGGACTGAAATTACCAATAGGTGGTTACCAGGCCATGGTAATTGATTTTTGTGTAAAAATCAAAAGACAAGGAGTCTCTTGACAATGCTAGCTTGTTCAGTTTCTAGGTAAGACCTGTGTGTGGCATTGTTCCTTCACAGGGAAATGGTCTTGTTACAACTAAGTTGTTATTAAAAAAAAATGTTATATATATTCTTCATAAACCCCATATTCAAGGTGATTGATGGTTTGGAGATCATGACATAGATTCAAGTTTTTTTTGGAAGTTTAACTAAAATTTCCCTCATCACTGACATTTTGTTTACAGGAGTACCTCAATGCTTTTAGGGCTTGTTAATTTGTTTAGTATCATTATCAGTGATTATGGGATTTGTAAGATGTCAATTTCATATTTTTTTCAACTATATCTGGTTGTATTCTTATTGAGTCTATTGTTTGATTATGAACTCAATACCTTTTCACGCTGACATATCTCTTTGAAATTTTTTATGTAAAATTGTTCAGAGATAACTGCTTCTCCCCAGTGAGTCGTCATTTGTTGTTGGCTACAACATAACCCATTTTGAGCCATCAAAATGGGAGCCCCATTAAATTTTTAATTGGCTTCTTAAGCCAGGATCTTCTTATGGGAATCCTTAAACTGTAAGTATGATGTTTTGACTTAATAAAATTTCCTCATTACCCTTGTTTTTTTTCGGCTTTGTGGATTTCGGAAGAACATTTTTCTTTTATAAGTATTATCTTTGCGTTCCCTCTTTCCGCTAAAGCGTATTGCGGAAATCCTTTTCTTTTCAGGGGGGTGGAAAGGGAGGGGGGTTGGGAAATTGTTTTTCCGACTTCCACTTTCCACTAAGGCGGATCGCGGAATTGTCATAATTCGCTTAATAAAAAGTTTCTTTTCCGACTTCTGCTTTCCGCTATGCAGAATGCGAAAATCGAAAACCACTTATTCGCAATAAAACTTTTATGTTTGTTTCCAACTTCTGCTTTCTGCTAAAAGCGGGTTGAGGAAGCCGGAAAAGTCATTTTCGCAATTTTTTGCTTTCTTATTTTTCCGCTTTCTGTTTTCCGCCTATGCGGAATGCGAAACGCAGAACTTCAACAATTTTTCTTGTTAAAATAAATTTCTTTCCGACTTTCGCTTTCTGAAGGCGGAATGGGGAAACCGGAAACACTAAAAACCTAAACTTTTCTAACTTTTATTCCTGGACTTTTAGTTTCCCGTCTTCATCTCAGTTGTCCTTTTATGCTGTATCTACGGCTTAAATATGTTTTGCCGTTGATATTTGGGCTATTTAGTCTGTTCAAATTTATGAAGTTTTGTTGGCCACTTTTCCTAACTCGCGCGACCCAGGTTCTGCGTAGCCCGTCAACCCAACAAACACCTGAGATACCGGCCTGACAGAGAAAGCCTCGTCGACAATGCCCACGAATCAGGCGCAGTCTCACCTGAGATATCTTTTCGATGGGTAACCATCGAAACCATGTTTCTGAGATTGTGGAGGGATTATAGTCCCTTGGCGTGAGGCCAAGGCGCTCGACGAAGGTAATTGGATGGTTGGACGGTGGAGGCCGTCTTGCGCGGATGAGCACAACAGTATGTCAGCGCACGCAACGTATCTTTGTTCTGACATCGCAGTTGACGCAATTTGTGCGACGCAGTTGATTCATGCTAACAAGCCACCTGCGACTCACGTCATGCCTTAAGACATAAGCGTGCAGGTCGATATATGCATATATTTCAACGATGCTTCCCTAACATTCATCTACTAATTACAATATAACATCGAGAATTTAAGCTATATTTCATCATCATACAGGAAGTAATTAACAACTATTCGCATAAACATTCACAACATTAATCATCCATTCAAACACCAGAGATAACATGGAAACCCATATGGGAAAAACTACCAAGGTGCTCTTCATCTAGCATGAGAAAAGGGGTATAGCACCTTGCAATCTGCAGGATGCAGACTGATCTTAAGATATGTCTTTACGACTCAGACTTCTGGTTCTCATGCTCTCTAGTTTATTTTTCTACCCTATTGCTACTCCTAGCAGTCTGCGCACACAGCAGCCAGATCCACGGCTCAACAGCCTCCTACCGCTACCAGACTCTTCCAAAGTCTTCTCTCTTCTACTCTCTGCAGAATTACAGTAAAAAGGGCATCCTTCGCTATGGATTGTCCATGAAAAACACACAATAATTGTTGAAATGAAAACTATCACGAACAGGGGATCCACAACACCCTCCAACAGCCCAACCCTCTAACTGTTGAATCCCTCCTATTTATACTATTTTACATGACCACTCAGGGTCGACTGCAAACAGGCAGTCTGTTAACTGTCACCATTAGCCGTCCCTCAGGCTACAGCTGTGGTGATCATGACTTGACACGAGGCACTATCGTCCTGACTTACAAATATTTCCTCATACGTGTGTAACCGCGGGCTTACATCGCCTTAAGCGACCACGATCTGCACTTGTCGCTCTCCGGCCGTTATCACCTGCACACCCATGCGCTTACCTCTCCTTTGTCGGGCTCCTCACCATTCTTCCTGCGTTGGTCCCTTGCTTCCTTCGCAACCTTCCTTTCTTTTTGACGTGTGCACGGCACGCCTTCTTTTTCTTATGCTCCTTTCCCAAGCCAATAGGCCCCCAACACTCTGTTGAAGCCCCAACTGTGTATGTGGCTGATTAAGGTGTCTAAGACTTGCAACACATGGAGAAAACCCAGCCAAAGGCTTCAAACAATCCCACGTAGGTATTGTTCTATCCTCGAGTTGTCTAGGATGGTAATCTCCCATGGATACTTTTGTAGCCTCCGCTGGCTTATGATTGGATTTGATCCACAGAGGATCTGTTTCCCAATTTAGGAAACAAGGTAGATGATATGAAGAACAGGAAAACTTAAAACCTAACTAGGAAAGGAAACCTGATCTAGATCTAAAATACTCTGAAAAAAAGGATATAGGGTTGAACTGCAGGTGAACCAGAGGTGTAAGCAGACAAGTAGTTTTCATTCAATCAACAAAAATGTAAATCAAATTAGAAACTAATCACTTAATTCAAAGCTAATTAATGAAAATCAATTAGTTAGTGACTTAAGATTCTATCATTCTGAGTTACCCGCATAGCACATGTAAGTTAAAAAACAAACATATTATGCTGCTAAATATTACTGTTAAATTATTCATAGAAATAGATAAAGACAGTCCATAAAATAAATTTCATGAAACTTTATCAATGCATTAATAAATAACAAAGAAAAATCTGAGTTAAATAAACACATTTAATAATTGTAAATAATCAACAACATTATCTATCCATTTGAAACAAAGAAGATCGAAATCTGTTTGAAGAAATTCATTCAGACAAAGACAAGAGATAAGAAATGACAACACTGTATTGATTTGAAGTCCAGTAAAAAATTACATAAACCATATGAAGAACCATAGGTGTTCTTTCAATCTCCTGTATCAGTCTTCCTTTTTCCAAAAGTCCAAAAAAAAGAGTCCCTAATACATTTGAGATCCCCCTCTTAAATAATTATTACAAAAAAATGGATCCCCCCCTAATGTTAGAATAATCAACCCATAGTTAGCTACCTTAGACATTAATTAATCCAATTTTTGTCTTATTTGCCTAGTTTCCATATTCCACCTTATGCAAGTTGTCCTCCACACATCCATAGTGGTCAAACTTGCTAAATTTGAGTCATGGAGCGCTTGGGAAACCTCTTGGAATCAAATCTGCTTTATTCCTGTCCTCCCTAGCGCATGTCTGTTTTTTCTGCTTTATTGCCTGCTTTTTCTGAGTTTTAAGGCAATTGGGAAAGTTTGATTAGGTGAAGTTAACTTGTTTTTTGTCCTCATCATCCTCCACTCTTTTCTCCTATGAAAAGCATGTATGAGTT
>LPNX010028223.1:31743-64786 GCA_001517045.1 Pseudotsuga menziesii
ACTCGAATTCAACAACAAGCTTTCTCTTTGTATCAGCAATCAACCCATCCATACCTATCACAAATAGATCATCTACATATAGTAGAAGCATCACTGGTTTTCCATCTTCAACCTTGTAGTAAAGGTTGGAATTTTCTTTACTCTTGGTAAAGCACAAACTGGATAGAAATCTGTCAATTCTGTCATACCATGTCATGGGTGCCTATTTCAAACTATACAGGGCTTTCTTCAATCTGCACACATGAGAATCCCTGTCATGTGTCTCAAAACCGAGTGGCTATTCTACATACACTTCCTCTTCTACTACACCATTCAAGAAAACAGTCTTGACATCCATCTGGTGTATCTTCCATTTCATCACTGCAGCCAGAGCAAGTACTGATCTGATGGAAGTGTACTTGGCTACAGGTGCAAAAGTTTCTTCATAATCTATTCCTTCTTTCTGAGAGAACCCTCGAGCCACAAATATTGCCTTATATTTTTCAATGCTACCGTCTGCAGCATGCTTGATCTTGTAAATCCATTTGGAAGTTACAACTGACTTTCCTTCTGGTCTTGGNAGAAACCTCGAGCCACAAATATTGCCTTATATTTTTCAATGCTACCGTCTGCAGCATGCTTGATCTTGTAAATCCATTTGGAAGTTACAACTGACTTTCCTTCTGGTCTTGGGACAACATCCCAAACATCATTCTTCATGATCGATTGATATTCTTCGATCATAGCATCCTTCCATTCTTTCCATTCTACTGCTTCTTCATAACTTGAAGGTTCTTTATCAATGAAATCGCATAGTAATGCTACATACTCGAAGCAGGATCTGGTCCTCTTTCTTTCTCTGTGATTCTCTTCTGGAGCCCCATATCTTTCCACACCTTGGATAAGTTCTCGTACCCAAGCAAGTTTCCTTTTATGAGGATTCTTCTCCAGAGGTGGATCTACATGTCTTTGCAGTTCTTCAAATTCTCGATCTTCTTCTTGAGCTTCTTCGTTCATGGTTGTATCATGAACTCTGGGTGCTTCTGCTTCTTCGGATTCTTCAGCAGGTTTCTTTCTGGATTTGTTGTAAGTTGTGTCTTCATCAAATGTCACATCCCTGCTGATGTCAATCTTCTTGAATCCTGGGAAGTATATTTTGTAAGCCTTCGAGGTTTTAGAGTATCGCACAAATATACCCTTCTTTCCTGAAGGATATAATTTAGTCCTCTTCTCCTTTTGAATGTGTATGTACATTGGACAGCCGAATATTTTGAGATGGCTGACTTCTGGTTTCTTGTCGGAGAAGACTTCTTCAGGAGTCTTGTTCTCGAGTACTCTATGTGGAGTACGGTTTTGTACATACACTGCTGTTCAGGCAGCTTCCACCCAAAGATGCATAGGAACGTCTTGATCATGAAGCATTGCTCTTGCAGCTTCCATGATAGTTCTATTCTTCCTTTTCGCAATCCCATTCTGTTGTGGATTATAAGGGGTGGAAAACTCCCTCTTAATCCCTGATTCTTTGCATAGCTCTTTGAATTCATTTGAAGTGAATTCTCCACCATTATCGGATCGAAAAGCATTGATCTTATTTTCAGTGTGATTCTCGATCAAGGCTTTGAATTCCTTGAACTTGCTGAATACTTTGTCTTTGTTCTTCATGAAGTAAACCCATGTCTTCCTAGAAAAATCATCAATAAAGGAAACATAATATGCATAACCGCTTAGTGAGTTTGATGACATAGGTCCGCATACATCGAAGTGGATGATTTCCAATATTCCTTTTGCTTTGCTTTCACTGCTTGGAAATGTCTTCTTTGTATTCTTTCCTTTCGCACATTGCTTGCAGACGCCATCATGTTTTGCTTGGATTTCTGGAAGACCTTCAACAAATTTGCTTGCAATAGGTAGTGCTCTGTAATGCACATGTGCAAGCCTTCTATGCCAAAGTTCACTTGGTTCTACTGTGTCATGAACGAAGGCTTGTTCTGGATGACCCTTTAATTTGTACAATCCTCCTTCTTGTTCTCCAATCACCACCGAATCATCGATAGTATTTCCTTTTGGCCACATGATGACTTGACCATCTATGAATGCAACCCACATTCCTTTTGCATCTAATGCCGATATGGAGAGGAGGTTCTTCTTGATTCCTAGCACAAAAAATACTTCCTTCATTGTTAGAGACTTTCCAAAGTCTAGTTTATAGGAATATTCCCCACTACCTTTTATTGGATATTGGTAGTCATCTCCTAGCTTCACCTTGTGAGGTGATTCATGTTCTGACATTCTCACAAAGGATTCCTTAAATCCTGTCATATGTTTGGAAGCCCCGCTATCTATGAGCCAATCATTGCTTCCATGAGTAATGTTTCCTGTGAGAGTGGAAATCAAAACATATTCATCCTTGCTTCAAGAATCTTCACTTTCATATCTGGTTCTTTTCTTGGATGGTTCATCATCCTCTGCAGCATGAGCATGATGTCTTCTTTTGTTGCTCCTTTTTGTTAGTTTTTGTTTCTTAGGACAATTCTTTGCATAATGTCCTGCTTCCTCACATGTATAACATATGACTCTAGACAAATATTTTCTAGTGTTATCTTTGTGATAGTGCTTACCTCTAGGGTGATGAGATCTTCTTTTGGTTGACTTGGAGTGTACCGTGAGAGCTTGATCTTCACTTCCCATCTTTTCTTCTCGAGCTACTATCCGAGCTTCTTCTTGAGAACACTCTTCCCATCGTCTGCTGAAATTGACTAACTTCTTTCTAGCACAGATTCCTTGGATGAAAGAATCCCATGACCTAGGGAGGCCATTCAAGGTAGTCATCACAATCTTTGCATTTTCCACTTCTTCATCTACTGCTTCTAGTTGTTCCTTGATCTGAGAAACTCTCGTGAAGTAAGACTAGATTATTTCTGCATTCTGAATCTTCACATTCTTTCGTTGGTTTCTCAGAGTCATCTTCCAGTTTATGTTCTTCCCTTCAAACAATTTGGTTAGGGAATCAAACATAGATTTAGGTGTCTTTAGGGAGGACACCTGTGGTATGAGATGATTCTTGATAGAATCAACAATGATTCTCTTTGCCATAACCAACTTCTCCTGATGCAAGGCCTTAGCCTCATCTCCATCTGGAACTGGAACCCCCTCATGGATGTAGGAGTCTAACTCATTCTCTTCCAGGACCAGGGAGGTCCTATACTTCCAAGCTCGGAAGTTATCAGCTCCCTCAAGCTTTTCATCAAGCTTGGTATGATGAGACATCTTAACTGAGAACCTCAAATGGAAATACAAAAGATTTTAGATCTTACCAGGTCAAGATGTCAGATCTGAATTTTGAGCTGAAATCCTGCAAAGCTGGTTCAGGAGCAAATTAGGGTTTTGCTTTTCCAGAGTTCTGTCCAACCAAATGCTTTGAAATTGATCCCTAACTTCGATTTTGGGGAGGAGATCAATCTAGGCCTGGGCTCACTCAAAAATTCCTCTTTTGTGAAAAGCCCTAATTTTCGGCAGGAGTGTCGGGTGCAAAACTGAAAAACCTCAGAATTGGATTCTGCTTCGACAAAAAGATGCGCCCTAAGGAGGAGAGTTATTCCACCTTACTTTTGCTGAAAATATGTGGAGAGAGATCCACAAAGTAGGAAGCCCTAGTTCTCGGAGCTGCACAGTGTCTTCTTCTTAGGTTAGCTCTGATACCATGTTAGTTTTTCAACATTCAAGATAGCATTATGTTAGGATCTTTAACTGAGAGAACAACAAGTACAACAATAAAACATAAGAGACAATGAACACAGTGTTTTTCCTCAGGGAAACCATAAATGGAGAAAACCCCGCAACTTCCTCAGAGATAGAATTAGCACAAAAGGTAAAACTACAAAACAGTAAGATGCTCTCCTAACAGCAGTAACCTTCATCTTGTATAGCCCCAGTGTCTTCTCCTTCCTCAACTATGCGCTACACTTGAGTTTGTTTGTGATGTGTGTTAAATAGAGAGTCTAGCTCTCTATTTATACTAATCCCGACATGACTAAAACCCTACTGGGTCCGACCTCTCTTAGGAGAGTCTAATAACCCTAGTGCCCCGAAACTGCGGGGACTTTAACCCTTAGACAATAGGATGGTTACCCACAATGAATTGACATGAATTGTTTACATTATTTATTCTCCCGATTGGAACATCGGGGCATGACATAACATGATAACATCCCGGAATAAACATTGGATTGCAATAGATAAGAAATACAAGTGAATACATTCCGAAGTTACAATTACGTCAACACTGATGCCATTCTCTGGGAGAATGGAGGCACCTGGTTAGTTACCAAAAACCCTTAGCCTGGGATTGTGAGCCATTCTGACATTCGGGCAGGCTGGGCCCTCCCATGGTCAGATGTAAGGGATAGGCCATTCTGACATGGGGGCAAGCTGGGTCCTCCCATGGTCATATGTAAGGGCTGGGCCATTTTGACATAATGGTGGATGTGTTCCTCTCATGGTAAGATGTGACTGTTGGGATTGCCTTTCTGACGAGATGAGGTCAGATTTAAGTGCTGGGCGATCCATTCTGACTTAGGGTCAGATATAAGCACTAAAGAAGACCTACATGGAGGCTATGCCTACAACCACCATGAAAAAGGGTTGGCTCTGTAGAACTTCCTGTGACGAGAAGAATCAAGAGATAGCATCAGTGATGATAACCCATTGATGATCTAGATCAAGTGATGATATAGATCCAGTGATGATGATCCAGCAGTGATGATCCAGATCGAGTGATGATCCAGATCTAGTGATGATCCAGATCCAGTGATGTTGATCCAACGATGATGATCCAGATCAAGATGAAGATGACTTGAATATGAAAATGACTTGAAGATGAAGATGACTTGATGATGATCCAGATGATACAGAGAAGAATACTTGTGCTAATAAATTGTGTCGAGAGAATACCTTCCTAGTTAAGAGGGAGTGTTGATGTATTTGTAAATTCAGAATGTATTCACTTGTATATCTTATGTATTGTACCCTGATGTTTATTCCAGGAAGTTTCTGTAATGTATTTGAGTCATGTCATGCCCCGATGTTCCTATCAAGAGATTCAATAATGTAAACAAGTCATGTAAAGTCATTGTGGGTAACCCTCCTATTGATCAAGGGTTAAAGTCCCCACAGTTGTGGGGCACTAGGGTTATTAGACTCTCCTAGAGATGTCGGCCCTAGTAAGTAATTGTTAAGTGGGGCCGACATGTTAAAGCGGACATTAAGTGAACAAAAAAATATAAATAGAGAGTGAGCCTCTCTATTTATCACACACACACACACTCACTCGGGCGCATGAGTGAGAGAGAAGTTGTTGGGACAAGAGAGAGACTACTACTGTTGGGAGATCATCTTTATGTTTTCGGGTTTTACTTTTGGTGCTGATTCTATCTATGAGGAAGTTGCGGGGTTTTCTCCTTTATGGTTTCCCCGAGGAAAATTCTTTGTGTCTCTTGTCTCTTGTGTTTTATTGATGTGCATGTTATTCTCTCAGTTAAAGATCCTAAGATCATAATGCTAGCTTGAATGATAAAAATCTAACACCTTTTCCAGTCTATCACTTCATCATAATCCTTCGAATCTTGTTGTCTCTTCTCAACTAAGTCTTCCAGAACAATAGACATCTTGTCAAAAACCATGTGAGTTTCAAAGATATTATCTATAGTTTTAAATAACTCACAGACCAAATCATAATGTTCCTTGTTGGTTCGAATGGCAAGCTCTTTAAATTATTCCTGGGAAAACTTGGAATACGAAGATGAAGTTGCACTTGCAGTTGCATCTTCACGCTATCTTTCTAACAATGCAACCTTCTGAACCAAAGTGGCATTAATAGTCTTTTCTCTTTTCAGTTCTTCACTAAGAGAAACATTCTTCTCTTGAATTTCATCACACCTGTTCTCATGTTTCCTTTTATGTTGTTCCAGTTCCTCCTTCAGAATGACAATTTCTGCTTTCTGTTTGTCAAATTCTCAGTTCAAAGTGTTAAGAGCATCAAAATTGGCTCCTATAAAATCCCCTAATACAGATGCAGCATCTGGGCATATTCCTGCGGGTCACTTGACCGTTGGGTCCTCACAACCTCATTTGTAACAAACATGTCCACATCACTCTGATCCATGTTCCTCTTCCTACCCTTCCTCACCATTGATATATCAGCTTTGTTGTACCGATATTCTCCCAGGGATACCACAAAATATTCATTGAATTCATCCCTCATCTCATCAATGGGGGTTATACTAATGCTTGTGGATATCAGAGAAGTGGTTTGAGTTGTGGTGTGAGAAGGTATAGTCATAGTAATAGGAGAAGTGGATGGAGAAGAGGTAACATTATGAGAAAGAATTACTTCAGGGGCTGAAGAAATGTCAAGAATTGAAGTTTCAATTGATGAAACTTGCAAAGTAGTGGTCTTGAGTGATGATGATGAAACTACTGAAGTTTTCTCAGTCACAGGGGATGACACTAAGCTGAATGAAGGGATATGCAATGGAATTTTGAAAACTGGAGGCACAATAGATGAAGGAATGGGCATATCCATAGAAATAGGTGTAATAGATTCTAGTAGACAAGTAGCATTTTGATAAAGCTTGGTCATAAAATGTGTCACGGTAGAACCAACAGATAATGAAGATAAAGCTATTATTGATGAGATAAGTAAAGCAGAAGAGGAAGGGCCAGACTAAGAAGAAATTTGAGATTGTAAAGGGGGTGATGAAGACTTGTCATTGTTACCATTGGCAAAATTCAGTAAATCATTACCATTTCCAATTTCAATGGTAACACGCACAGGGGAAACCCTCTCATCCTCTTCCTCTGAATGAGTCAAGTCTATAGTAAAGGCGGGAACATATGAAATTAAATATTCTAGCCATTTGAGAGGTTCCCGTTCGATCTGTGCTAGTACAAATTGAGTCTTTTCAACCACAGTGGTCACTTGAGCATCTTCAGCTGGCTGAGAGGTTGTAAATTCCTAAGTGTCTAGTGCTGAAGTAATTTTGCTTAGTCTCTATTTGATCTACTCTGAGGTGTGCAAATAGGCCTTCACCTGTTGCTCCACAGATGTCTTGGGAACTTCTTCCATGGGATATTTCCCTTTACCTGTGTCTGAATTGGGTTCCTTGGATGAATTAGTGGATGCCAGAGCCTCCTTTATCGCAGCTTTAAATTCCCTTCCTTCCATGTCTCTTATTACCTTTTCCTGAATGTCTAACTCAATGGACCTGTAATGCCGAACTTTGTCCCTGATTTCCTTTTGGTATTGCAATATATGACTTTGTTCTTCCTTGATTTTAGCTCTCGCCAAGACTTCAAAAAAAGTATCAACTCCCTGGTAGATGAAGTCATCTGGAGTTTCTTCATGAGCATATCTTGTTTTAAAATGGTTTTGCTTGAGGTGGAGGTCAACAATCCCTTTCGGATCATGATGCCTTTTACTAGCAAAGCCAAGCTTGAGTGACTAAGCTATGATACCCAAGTAGAAGTAGGTATGCTCAAGGATCCTAGGGTTATAGGAAACTTGGGCCAAACCTTTCTTTTAGGTGCAACACATTTTTTGTAAATCCCTTTTGTGAATGTTTGAAATGAAATCTCCTCAAGGAACAACCTATTCGGCATGACCTTTGCCAACATATGGGCACATTGTTACCAAAAACCCTGATATAGGTTAATGATTCACCGACATACCAATCTCCCATAGTGGCTATGAGGGTTTTAGCTTCGGGTGAGAATGCAGGAGCTTCCTTGTTGAAAATCAGAAAATAGACCCAGCCGAGGAAACTCTCACATATATCATAAAACCTGGTTACATAATTGGTACCCCATAACTCGGAATGATAAATATGCATTGGCGAGGCTGGTAATTCCCAACTCCATCCCATATTGGGGAAGTGGAACTCAACACAAAAGATATCCACAATGAAGGCAGAAAGATAAAATATGGGCTTCTTGGTAGCTTTCTAGAACTCTTGTATGGCATTTTTTAGTTCAAGTGACAGGATTGAAGCCCAAGGGAAGGATTCACCCATTGTTATGACATGGTGAGCAATGGGGGCCCATTCTTCCTTGGAGTAAGAACAGTTGGGGAGACCATAAATTCTGCATAACATTGTTGCAAGTAGGGAATAAGGTTCCTTGAACCATTCGATGGAGAAAAGTTTGTCTTTCCTCTAGGACAACTTGCGTGGTTCAGCCATCTAGGATTTCAACATTTGGTCAAAATTGAACCTAGACTTGGCAGCTTAATAAAGGTGACATCGAGGATCTGTGTAAAAGGTTTTAAGGCGTAAATTCTAACAAAGGTTTCGTAGCGAAAATTGGCCAATTACATTCCAATACTAGTGTTAAAGGAATGATCTTTCAGATTAGCATGGTCTATAATCCATCTAACTGCATCATTATAAGGGAGGACGACCGGTCTTGCAGTAATCATATGAAGACCAAAGTCCCTAATTCTCTCATAAACAAGTTGATTACTCTGGAAGTTTGAAAGGTCATTG
This sequence comes from Pseudotsuga menziesii, assembly GCA_001517045.1. Taxonomy (NCBI): domain Eukaryota; kingdom Viridiplantae; phylum Streptophyta; class Pinopsida; order Pinales; family Pinaceae; genus Pseudotsuga; species Pseudotsuga menziesii. The sequence continues at coordinate 40,260 of LPNX010028223.1, forward strand.
TTATCAAATATGGAATAAACTCAAGACCAATCCAACTGGTAGGTTTCAGACACTTGGCCACTGGTGTCGAAAAAGACACCAAAATTCGGGTCTTTCATAAACATGTCTTTCTGGAGGTTTTTGCTCCTGGTAATTCAGGGTGTTTTGGATGTTTCCATGTCCTGTTCTAATGCTGGTATCAGTAATTAAACTGAATTATAAAGGAAGCACAGTAAGCAATTCAAATTGTGAGAAAGCGACTTGATAACCAACCTGAAATCGTAGTGAACACCGTCGAAATTGCTTGGTAAAATTTGGATGTAAATTCACGCAGGAGAGAAAATTACCATGGTAAAAACAGTGAAAACATCGTAAATGAAACCACCATATTTATAATTCATGGGTAATAATACAAACCGTAGGATCAGAGTGAAAAGAACGGTCAAGATCAAGTTTTGCGGGATGCGGGGCCAAACATGAAATTTGAAAATTTTATTAATCATTCCGTAACGCGCATACCGCATTTTGCGGGATGTGGAATCACAAACAGTGAAAGCTTATTCAATAAACTCTGCACCCCACATTTCGCATTTTGTGGGATGTGGATTGCAGACACACGCAAACCAAATGATTAATAAATGACAACTCCGCAACCCGCATTCCGCATTTTGTGGGATGCAGATTGCAGATTGATGAAAGCATATCTAAAAAACCTCCTGCATCCCGCATCTTAAAACATACAAATCAAGCATGACTTTTCTTTGAAATTTGGTTAAGTTAGGGAATCCCATGATTCAATAAAAAATGTAGTAGAATCCTACAAGGTCATGAAGGATCCTACCAAGTTACCTTTGTATGTGTGATTGGGTTCCCGTGTCAAACTAACACGGGATCTGTTGTACCTACAACAAATGGCGACTTGCTGGAAGAACCAGTTATCTCTGCCAAACAATAACCCTTTCAAATCAAACCTGTCAACAAACAAATGATCAACTCTCAAGAAATGTTAATATATGAATGTAACCAACCAAGAATCATCAAAATTATTAATGCACTTCCATCCATGGTCATTTTAAAAGATGCAACTCTGATTCAGATGTCATTGGAGGATCGGGATGATTTGAACTTAGGTTGACATAGGCATGCAGTTTAAAGTTGAACCTGGGGTCATACTTTTACCACCATTGGTTTTACACACAGAGGCCACTGAAACCACTATTTGTTCCTTCCCCTTCCTTATTATTATTATTATTAATTTTTTTTTAAGAATAGCAATATTGTAATGACATAGGACCACTGCCCCATGTTATGGTGATTAGCGCGATTCACAAACCTGACCTGGAAACTAAACAAGTCAGCTCGGTAAGGAGACCTCTTGTCTTCTAGCTATATGGCCAAAAGCAACTACCATGGCTTGGTTACCATATGGTGATAGTTTCATTCCAAAATCAAGCCTATGATCATAGTGAGGCTGGACTTAGATAGGACCCCCTCGTCCTGATGCACAATACTCTCTTGTTTGGGAATGAGTGGGGTTCTATTTCACATATGGATTAAAAGACATTGCCATGGCTTGGTGTCCACATGATGGAAATGCTACTCACTGATGCTGTGTAGATCATGAATGAGTCGACCTGTGATAGGATCTCCCATCTTCCATAAAACTAGAATCCAACTCCCCATACTGTATGGCAAAGATGTCATTCCACTGAGCACTTATGAACATAATGAGATGGCTCGTGATGAGGCCCCTCATCTTGCAATCCATATGAAAAAATACATGGCCATAATTGAATTCCAAAGGGTAAAACTGACCAGGCTATAAAAATATGCCGCAGTGCTCTAATGAGACCTTAGACAAGATGAACCTTTTCTTCCACAACTATCGTTATTAGAGTAAGGCATGAAGAATATATTTAACCTGGACGAGAGAGAATTAGTACAAAATTATGTAAATTTGGTTATAATTCAGATATAACAGATCTTGATACGAGTTAGAAAAGATAAAAACTGGCAAGCCTGTTCGGTTGAGAGCATTAAGCACTGAGGAAAACCAATTGCTCATTATTGCCAAGGGTGTAGAGATTACCAAAAGCTACCAATATCAAGCAAGCATTTAGAAAATAAAAGGAAAATAACACACCAAACCTATATACAAGGTTGAACCAACCGTTTCAAACAAAATACTTATAGAGCAGACAAATATTCACTAAATAGGTGTCAACGACCCCTTCCAGTGTTTGTAGTCAAACCGTACTAGGACCAATCTTTTATGTAACAATGAATGGTCCTAGCCAAAGTCGTTGAAACTTGGTGTACTCTTTGTTGTCCTTGTGTTGTTTGCCCCATCTCAACACTAAATCTCCCACCAAGAAGTCTCTGTCTGATGAAGACCTCTCGTCAAACCATTTCTTAACCAACTGTTGATGTTGGTAGAATTTATTCTTAGCTTTGTCTCTGTCCTCTTCTAACTTGAGCAGAGAATCAATCCTATGTTGTAATGGGGAAGAGTCATTCTCTTGGATGGATTGGGCCAGTTGCAACGAAGGAATGGTGAGATTAGCTGGCAGGACAACTTCCTTACCATAAACAAGGCAATAAGGGGAGTTACCAAGGGCTGCCTTTGGGGTGATTCGATCTTCCCAGAGAGCATAGTAAATTTGGGTGTGCCAGTCTTTATGGTGTGAATCCACCGTCTTTTTTAGAATGTTTATCAAGTTTTTGTTTGAGGATTCTGCAGGCCCATTGCCCTACGAGTAGTAATTAGTAGAAAACTTAAGCTTAATCCCCTTTTCAAGGGCGTAGCTGGTCAGGTCAATGGATTGGAAGTATGAGGCATTGTAAAAAACAAGATACTCGGGGGTGCCAAAGCTGGTGATTATCTTATTTTCAAGGAAGGAGATTACATGGTTCGTGTTACATAGCCTTAAAGGGACTGATTCTACCCCCCTCGTAAAATAGTCAATGGCTGTCAAGATATATTTATGTTGTAATGAGGAAACGGGGTTGATGGGTCCAACGAAATCCAATCCCCACTGCTGAAATGGGAATTGCACTGCTACGGGCTGCAAAGGAAAGGCATGTTTCTTGATTTTGCCAGGGCACTTCTGGAAAGACTCACATTTTCTGACAAATGAATGGGCATCTCTTAATAGGGTAGGCCAATAGTATCCTGCCCTGATGATTTTATGAGCTGTTGTATCACCTAAGAAGTGTCCACCTGCAGGTCCTGCATGAAATTTAAACAGGAAATCATCAGTATGATCCTTTTCCAGGCATCTGAGAAACACTCCATCATAGTTCTTCCTAAACATAACATTATCTATAATTTGATAATGGGTTGATTTCATCCTTAGTGCTCTATGTTTTTTGGGATCAAGGGTTTCAAGAGCAAACCCATTATGAAGAAAGAATTTGATGTGATCATACCATTCAGATGTCACGGTTTCAAATGCATTAACAAAACCTGTAGGAGTAGCCTCTTCCTGTTCCCAATCAGCATGTTGATGTTTAGGGTCATTTGACTGGGCGATGAGATGACACAAACCTTGTCCTCTGACGATATTCGCGGGCTTGATCTCTAGATCATTTCTTGAAGGGCGGTCATCCAATGAGCTCTCTTCTCTCCCAACTCATTTTGGATGAGAACATTGCGAATGGCCGCATAAGGGATAATCACCTTAGTCCTTTAATTCAACAGATAAGGCCTGTAGTGTTTTATTAATTTATATACCGTGTAGGCCTGTTTGTCAACCTGGGAGTAATTGAATTCATCCCCTTTGAGTGTCGAACTCATGAAAGAAATGGGGATCTCGACATCTGCATGATTTTTCTGCGTCAGGATAGATGCATAGGAAAAGTCAGGAGCAAATGTATACAAAATAAAATCTTTACTGAAATCCGGGGACATAAGAGCAGGTGCTTCTTCTATGGCTTTCTGAATTTTAGTAGATGCATTCCTTTGTTCATCAGACTATTTAAATGGTACATCCTTCTTGACTAGGAATTGCAGGGGTTTCACAACTTGAACAAAATTTGGAACAAATCTACGAACAAAATTGTATTAATCTATCATAGTAATCTAGGGACTAAACACAAGTCTCATCAAAGATTAATAACAATAAGGCATGAAAATGGTGTAATTGTGCTACAAAATGAGTAGCATCTCTGTATATTCACATAAAGAATGAGTAATACAATACAAGATCATGCTGCAAGCATGAATGACAAAGCAATTCAAATTCCCAAGGAGGTCATTCAAATTGAATGAGTGAGTCTAGCTTAACTGAATGTAAGCCACAGTCAACACTCAAGTTACCACTGATCAAAACCCGAATTGACTCAACTAAGCCCTAAATGAAGTCGGAGTGCAATAAATGATTGAATCTAACTGAAAGTAGGTCAGACACATGTCGCAACAAGCCAACCATCAAGTGGTAGCGCATCGATGACTCCAATGAACCCCGATGAGGTTAACTAAAGTGTAATTGAACATCAGAAGTGGTTGGAGGTGCCCCTGTTGACTCCAAATCATTAAATAATCAAAAAATAATCAATTTAATGATGGAGGGCACCTTCACTACTCTATTTAACTGATTGTAACCATCAGTTAGCAATATGGGGCATTAATGATACTCATATCACCTCCGAAGTGCTCCAGTTAGCCTCCCCGAATGTAGGAGAAGGCTAAGTTAGCCTCCTTGACTGAAGGTAGGCATGGGTGTGATCTAGCTGATGTCATCTAGTGCTCCTCTGATGTCAATTAAGTCAATAAAACTTAGGATAGTGGTTTAACTAGGCCAAATTGATCAAATTGAGTGTGTATTGTGGTAAATGTCTCCAACACCCCCCCTTAAGCTATACTCAGGAGGAGTTAGAAAACATAAAATGCATAAAAATGCTAGGGCCCCAGCAACTATGGCCATAGGTCACCCTGTACAATACTGAAACTGAAACAATGCTAAAAAACAAACTAAGTGAGGAAAGGAGGGAAAACCTGGTGGGAAACCCCCCCCCCCTTAAGCTAAACACTGAAAGTAGTCTGATCACCCTGATGGACTCACCCCCAACAGTGAACGAAGGTAAGTGAACTTCTTTTCTGAAAATATCTTGGTGAAGATGTCTGCAATCTGCTCATCAGTCGGGCAGTATTGCAGAATGATGGTCCTGTCATGCACTAGCTCCCTGATATATTTCATGTGGATCTCTACATGCTTGGTCCTCTACGTGGTAACTGGAACTATGGATATCTTAATAGCACTTTTATTGTCACAAAAGAGGACAGTGGACAAAGTACTACCAAGATCAAACTCTGAAAGAATGCCTTGCAACCAAACTGCTTGGATGCAAGCATTCACCGCTCCTCGATACTTGGCCTCTGCTGAATATAATTCTATGGCAGCCTGCTTTTTGCTAGACCAGAAAATGGGGCCACCACCAAACATGAATACATATCCGGAAGTAGACTTCCGATCAATAGAATCACCCACCCAATCAGAATCTGCGTATCCAACCAGCTCTAGCTCGGAGTCTGCACCATAGTGAATGACGTAGGTCCTGGTTCCCTGAATATACTGGAGGATCCTCTTGGCTGCCTTCCAATGAAGATCACGAGGCTGCTGCATGTATCTTGATCCAGCATTAATGGCATAATAGATATCAGGCTGAGAATGTGTCAAGTACAACAAGCTACCAATCAGCTGTCGATAGATAGTGCAGTCCATGGGAGGTGTGCTTTTTCCTTCTTCAAGGCTGATCCCTGAAAGGAAAGGGAATGGTGCAGGCCTACATTCAGCCATGTTAAACTTGACTGATAGGTCTGATATTTATTTGGACTAAGTGACCATTATCCCATCAGAATTTTGCTCAATTTCGAGCCCCAAATCGCTCATTTCAAAATCATTATGGAGAGCAGTTTTGATGGCTGAAATGGAAGCAACTGTGCTACCTGTGATCAGTAAGTCATCAACATATAAAACAATAATAATAAAATGACCATCAGATTGCTGTATATACACATTTGGATCTTATCTACACCTTTGGAATTTTTGTCAGAGAAGGAAGGCATCCATCTTGGAATACCACTCTCTTGGGGCCTGTTTTAACCCGTATAGTGACTTATTTAGCTTGAAAAGAAAAGATGGATTAGAGATGTATCCCTCATGATGCTTCATGTATATCTCCTCATGAATATCTCCATGCAGAAAGGCTGACTTAACATCCATATGATGGACTTCCCAGTGCTTAGATTCTGAAATTGCCAAAACTAGGCAGATGGAGTCCATTTTTGCAACTGGTGCAAAAGTCTCATGGTAGTCCACACCTTGGACCTGAGAGAAACGTTTTGCCACCAGAATTGCCTTACATTTGTAGGTGCTTCCATCAACAGCAACCTTGGTCCGAAACACCCACTTGCATTGAACCAATTTCCTTCCCGGAGGAAGAGAAACTAGCTCCCAAGTAGTGTTTTTCTGAAGAGAATTCATCTCTTCATCCATGGAAACTTGCCATACCGGATCCTTTCGAGCATGGTAGTACAATTTTGGGTCTGAAATAATCATCAAATAACAATTTTCAGATGGCAAATTATCATGACAAGAGAGCGCAATACCTGCTCTTTGGAAATCAGACTGGGTTCTCCTTGGATCATCCGGATTTCCAATGTTATCTTCTGCAGAGGAGAGTGTCTGTCAGGCCCATGTGGGAAGATGATTTTGTACTTCAGGTTCTGATTCAGAATTTGATTTTTGCTGCACACTGATGTCAGAAATCATAGGATCCAAATCAGGGTCATCACCCCCAATTTCATCATCCAAATATTCAGTAGAATAGGAAGGAAATTCAGCAGTTTTCTCCTTCACTAGTTCCACCTCCCGAAGAGGCTCATCGAACTTGACACTCCTTTCGATGATGATCTGTTTTGTTTTGATATCCAGCAACTTGAAACCTTTTGATTCATTAGGATACCCAATAAACATACATTCTATTCTTTGTGGTTTCAAAGCCCTTCTTTTATCAGGTGGAATTTGGGCCCATGTAGTGGACCCAAACACCCACAGGTTTGACACATCCGGCTTGTGTCCGAAGTATGCTTCGAAAGGGGTCTTCCCTTTCATGAATGAGTGTGGCACTCTGTTTTGAATGTATGCTGCAGAATGCATGGCTTCATCCCACAAATTTTCAGCCAACTTCTTTGATTCCAACATACAGGTGGTCATCTCCTTGAGACACCAATTCTTCCTTTCCGCTACACCGTTCTGCTGGGGAGTGTAGGGAATTGAATGTTGGACCTGAATACCACTTTGGGAACATATGTGTAGCAACTCATTATTGACATACTCCCCACCATTATCAAATCTCAGGATCTTGATCTTAATCCCAGAGGCATTCTCGATCAAAGCCTTCAGTTCAGTGAATTTTTCACATACTTCAGAGTTCTTTTTGAGAAAGAAAACCCATGTATACCTTGAAAAATCATCAATAAAATTCAAAAGATACCTTGATCCACTCATGGATGTGACAGGAATCAAACTGCTGATATTAGAATGTATCAGCCCCAATATGCATGTAGCTCGGTTTGCCTTCCCCTGATCGTACTTGTGCTCAGGGTGTTTTCCAACCCCACAACCCTTGCAAATTCCAGTGGTTGCCTTGATGACCGGGAGGCCTTCAACCATGTATTTTTTCTATAATTTCTGCAAATATTTGAAATTTAGATGGCCAAACCTTTCATGCCACTTCCTACTAACTTCATTTCCATGAGTTAGCAGTGTGGTGGGCTTTGCATCTGCCACAAAGTGGGGGAACTCATAGGATTTTGCATGATGGTTTGCAAGGCCTTTAGCAATGAGTTTCCCGAATGCAAGTTCCATTATCTCAACATCATTTGGGCTGAAATATACTTTATTAGGCACTCCTGTATGTGTCATCTAATAGACACTAAGGATATTTGATGCCAGAGACAGTACATACAAAACATTTGAAAATTAGCCATTCTCAAGATCAACCGTACCTTGTCCTTCTGAAATGATGGTGGAGTCATCTCCCATGTGGATGGGGATGGATTTTCTAGTCTCCAAGGATGAAAAGGAGTCTCTTTCATCCATCATGTGGTTCAAAGCTCTAGAATCAATCAAGAGTGCTTTGGAATTCGAAGTGCTTGCCATGAGGGCATGATCTTTTTCATGTTGTGGTTCCCGATCTTGCTGATCTCTCCTCCGAAAGCTTTCCGAACGATTGATGTGATTTCTCTCAAGGAGAGAGGTAGTTTCATCAATATTCTTCTTCATGTAGGCATGTTCAGGGTGGAAGCCCTTCCTGCAGTATGAACACTTGAACTTTTCCTTTCCATGATGCCCTTTCCCTTTGTTTTTCTTTGAGCTGGAAGACTCATCATGCTGTTGGTTTTCAACTTTAGGCTTAGGAGCTTCAAATTTAGTTTTTGGGTTCTTCTGCTGCTTTCCTTTATCCTTCAGATCTTTGGGCCCTGAGACATGGAGGGCTTGATCATGGGAGGATCTGATGATCCCCATCTGGACAAGCTTATCATGTTCACTTGTTAGGGACTCAATGAAGGCATTGAGTGTAGGAATCTTCCATCCAGGGGTTGTGAGCTTCCCCGCACGGAATGTAGAGACAAAAACTGAATAATCAGCTCCAAGTTTGGAGAGTATGGTGAGGATGAGCTGATCATCCTCCTTCTCCACTTTGCATTGCTTCAACAGTAAGACAATGTGCTTGAACTTTGTGAAAACGTCATTCAAGGTCTCGAAATTGGAAGGCTGGAGAGACATCAATTCATTTTCGAGCTGGTAAACTCTCAAATCATCCTGCTTTCCATATAGGGTTTCCAATTTTTCCCAAATTTCCTTTGGATTCTTCAATCCGGAAAGATGGAAAAGAAGATCCCAGGAAATAGAGAGGCACAAGAATCTGAATGCTTCATCCTTCTTGTTCAAGAATCTAGATTTGTCTATTGCAGAACCAGGCTCTTCTTCAGTGTCCATGGTGACCCTATAGAGTCCTTTAGAACGTAGCTGGATCTCCATGTCTCCTTTCCATGAGTGGAAATTGAACGAAGTCAAAAGATCTACTGAAGAAGCCATCTAAATCTGCTAGAGCGAATGCTTTCACCTGTCAAAAACTTGAAAATCACAAAAAAAAGGGCAATGTAAGGTCAGACAGCCTGCACAGTTTAGGATTTCATCACACCCAGCATAGTCAATTAAGCAAGCTTGATCAACAAGTTCTTTACTTGGGGTATTAAGTGGTAAGCCTTGGATTCTGGTGCAGTGCTGGATTTTTGAGCTGTTGCTCAATTTTCATGCAAGATCTGTCAAAAACCTTGTTTTTGAGAGATCTGAGCTTCGTCCTGCTGTGAGCTCTGATAACATATTAATATGTCACAGTAATCTAGGGACTAAACACAAGTCTCATCAAATATTAATAACAATAAGGCATGAAAATGGTGTAATTGTGCTACAATATGAGTAACAGCTCTATATATTCACACAAAGAATGAGTAATACAATACAAGATCATGCTGCAAGCATGAATGACAAAGCAATTCAAATTCCTAAGGAGTTCAATCGAATTGAATGAGTGAGTCTAGCTTAACTGAATGTAAGCCACAGTCAACACTCAAGTTAACCACTGATCAAAACCCTAATTGAATCAACTGAGCCCTAACTGAAGTCAGAGTGCAATAAATGACTGAGTCTAACTGAAAGTAGGTCAGACACATGTCACAGCAAGCCAACCATCAAGTGGTAGTGCATCAATGACTCCAATGAATCCCGATGAGGTTAACTAAAGTGTAACTGAACATCAGAAGTGGTTGGAGGCACCCCTGTTGACTCCAGTTCATTAAATAATCAATAAATAATCAATTTAATGATGGAGGGAGCCATCACTACTCTATTTAACTGATTGTAACCATCAGTTAGCAATATGGGGCATTAATGACACTCAGATCACCCCTAGAGTGCTCCAGTTAGCCTCCCTAAATGTAGGAGAAGGCTAAGTTAGCCTCCTTGACTGAAGGTAGGCATGGGTGTGATCTAGCTGATGTCATCTAGTGCTCCTTTGATGTCAATTAAGTCAATAAAACTTAGGATAGTGGTTTAACTAGGCCAAATTGACCAAATTGAGTGTGTATGGTGGTAAATGTCTCTAACAAATTGATCTTACCCAAGAATGATTTCATTTCCTTACGAGAGTTGGGGAGGCCGATATTGGAGATTGCTTCAGTGTGTTCTGGATCAATGATCATACCTTCATTCGAGACTATGAAACCCAACAACTTACCTTTTGTTACTGCAAATATGGACTTCTTGGGATTGAGGGAGATGCCTAATTTCCTCCACCTTTCGAATACCTATTTTAAAGCAGACAAATGATCCTGTCGTTTTTTAGAGTAAATGGTAACATCATCTAGGTACAAAACAATAGAATTATGGATCAAGCCCCTGAAAGCTGTGTCCATAGCTCTCTGGAATGTGGCTCTTGCGTTTATTAGTCCAAACGACATTCGTTTATATGCGAATGTTCCCCAAGGGGTCCGAAAGGTTGTTTTAAGTTGATCGTTGGGCGCAGCCAGAACTTGGTTGTAGCCAGAAAAACCATCTAGCAGGGAAAAAATATATGATCCGGCTACTTTCTGTAGAATCTTCTCCATTGGAGGAACATGATAATTATCTTTCTCAGAGGCCCGGTTGAGATTCCTGAAGTCTACGCAGAGTCTGATTTCCCCATTTTTCTTACGAACATGAACCAAACTAGTTATCCACTACGTGTGCCTGAAGGGAAATATGATCCTAGCCGAGAGCAGCTTGTCGAGTTCTTTCTTGACAAAAGGCTCCAGATTGGGGTGCATTTTCTGCAATTTCTACTGATAGGGCTTTACCTCAGGTTTCATGGGGATCTTATGATGCATGAAGGTAGTATCGAAAGTCCTGAGTTCATCATATGTCTAGGCAAAAACGTCTTTAAATTCCCTACATAGTTTGATAAAACTTCTTCTTTCGTCACGGGAACAATGTATTCCAAGATTGATAAATCGAGGCTCATGCTCTGTTCCCAAGTTGACATGGGTGTGATTCAAGGTTGAGCTTTGAGTCTTGCAGTTGATAGTTTGTCTGAATTTATCTTGTAAATCATAGAACTTCTCTAGAATGATGACAGACTTGGGGATGATGTTGGAAGGGCCAGATAGAGACTTATCATGATCAGCTTCGTCGATAGCCATACCTTCGAAGGTATTTTGGGCTGACAGGAAGTAAAGTATTTGATGGTCATCATCAAACACTTTCCAACTTGTGACATTGTCGGGTATAGAGGGTCTGTACATCAATTCGATAGATAAATTTTGTGGAGACAAACCTTCAAGCGAGATTAGTGTAGATGCAGTATTGGCTAATAGATCTGCGTCAAAGTTCTGTGATCTAGGAACAGATTTAATATTAAACGTTGAGAAGGAATTAGTCATATCCCTGATTTATCTTTGGTAATTAACTAGACGTGGAGATAGACAATGTATCTGATTCCGCACCTGTTTCACAATGATTTCAGAGTCTCCTATGCATTCAATTTCTTTCGCTCCCATATCAATAGCTTTCCTGAGTCCTTGGACTAATGCCTCGTACTCAGCCACATTATTGGTACATTCAAATTCCAATCTGCATGCGATCATTGTTTTGATCCCTTTAGGATCAATAAGCACACATCTCGTACCTGCTCCCTCCTTTGACCTGGGGCCATCAAAAAAACAAATTCCAAACTATAGGATCAATCCTAAAATTGGTATTTACATTATATACATTATGAACAACAGTGCTAGAGAATGGGACAGATGTAAGATGAGTTATCTGAGAGTGTTTCTGCTCATTCTCCGTTGGTGAGACATCAACAGGAAAGTCTCCAAAGAAAGTATCAAATGTGAAATGTTCAATTTGATTGTTAAAGAAGGAGACATATTCATTGGAACTGTCGAGATTAGTTACAGTTTGTTTCATGAATGGTTCCCTGTCAACTTTGAGCTTGTTAGGCTTCCCGTTAAGAGGCAACCACAGTTGGGACCAATCAGTAGCAAAGTAACCTTTAAGTTTCTCTGACCAATCTCGACTCAGCCACATACCGTAAGTCTCTAGAATATCTGCAATCACAATATCGATGGTTTGATGAATCCAAGGATCTGCGGATAATCTGAGAAGAACATTCCTCAGCCTCCCTACAACTTTAACCTTGGATCTATCTAATTGCACAATTTGAATAGGACAAGTTTCCCAGGTGGCATTGAGCTTCTTACACATAGAAAGGGGCATAACATTGGATGAAGCACCTAAGTCTACCATATAGTTAAGCACGTTCATGTTAAAGATTTCAAAGGTAAGTAAGAAGGGAGGGGTGCCCTTGCTTCCAGGTTTTGGAGGGTTTGTTCGGGTAGTGGAGTCAAAATTATTATTTTGAGCTTCTCAGGGTTGCTTTATGATCATGCTTTTGGGCAAGGAATCCCTTATGGAAGGGATTTTGAGAAGTTCAAATAAATTTATGTTTTCTTTGACTCTTTTAAGGTCCTCGGTTAAGTTGTATTCTGGATCAGGAAAGAGGGTGTCCTTCTAAGTATGAGTCTTACCTTTGCTCGGGGCCTGTGTCGGGGGCGATCATTCCTAGGGAAGTGGCCCTTTAGACCTGGTATTGTGTGTGTGTTGTAGGTTGAAAACCATGTTAGGTTCCTCTTCTTATTCTTCTTTTGAAAAGAAACTCACAGAGTTGACCTGCTGGTCATCTTCCTCTTCCTCTTGGGGAGGTTGAGAATATTGAGTGGACTGATCTCCAGAGGGTTCTGGAATGTCTGGTGTCCCTGTAGCTAAGGATTTCAAGATAGAAAAGATCTCTTCTGAGGTGAATCCCTTGCTGGGGTTTGGAGGTGGTGTATTCTAAGTAGGTTGATTTGGCCTTCTAAAAGGTGGCCTATTGAATTCCCTATTGATTGATTGATTTTCATTGCTTGTCTTCTTGAGATCTACCATCTCGTTAGACATTCTTTGAAGGAGCTTCTTCACTTCACTCATATTGAACAGATCTTGACTGGTAGTAGCAGGTTTAGGGAAACCGTCACTTTTCTTGCGCTAGGTAGACGCTTGTTCAGATGTAGTGTCAGTGTTGTCTTTGAGACAAAACATGTCCCTCTCAACTTGTATATCTTCGGAGAAGGCGTCTTGCAAGGACTCTTTATGAGCCCTTTTGACCCACATGGCTATTTGGGTCGGGAGACCCTTAATATAGTATGCTACCAGTAATTCCTCAACAGGAAGTACTGTACTTGGGATCCTATTCTTTAAATATGAAAACCGGTGATTGTAATTTTTGACTCTTTCTTTACCCTTAGTCTTCATGGAAGAGAGCTCTATGACTAACTCCTCTGGGGTCTTGTCATCCCCAAACTTTTGAGTTAAGAGTTCGAAAAACACATACCATGATGGGATGGAGCTAGCTTCTAAGGAAAAATACCAGGTAGAAGCTTTTCCCTCAAACGTATAAGGGAACAGTCTGCAAACAACGTCTTCATGTATGACGTTCCTAAGTTTGATGGCCTACATGAAGAATTTGATGTGGTCTTCCACAGGGATTTCTTCATCCAGATTAAATTTTGGAAGCCACTTCTCAGGGTTTTTAGGCAACCTATGTTGATCGCCTAAGACAGACACGACATCCACATCTAACCATGGCCTGTTGTGATGTTCATCAACCATAGGGTAGATTTCGCTGAGGAGTCCGAGGATTGAGAGTCTGACGATTCATCTGAGAAATATTAAGAAGAGGGAGGAGATGGGGGTGGTCCTCCTGCTCGGATGCTATGTCGAGGAGTTGTTGAATCCCGAAAAAGGGAATCTATATCAAAACCAGGAGTGTATGGTTCGCTGAAAAGGTCGCGACGTCTCTCAACATTTTGGTCACCTGGACTTAGACTATCTTGATTATTGTTTTGGGGAGGATTTTTGGTGGGATGTTCTTCAGTGAATTGCCTTCGAATCTCGGTAACGTTGTGGGAATTTCCCTTCAACAATTGTTCAACTGTGATGGATCCTATGATGGGTGATAGGAGAACGTATTTGTCTGATTGGGTAGTCTGTTCTTGTCCAGGGGTAATAGGGACAATGTCTGGACCTTGTGTTATTTGTTCCCCTGATGTAGACACATGGGCATGACTATGGGTGATGATCAGATATCTTGTTGGAGGAGGTGTATGAGTATTTTTTTTAGGCATGATGTGTTGGCCCTTCTTCTAGCGCCATTTGTTGAAGCCCCAACTGTGTATGTGGCTGATTAGGATGTCTAAGGCTTGCAACACATGGAGAAAACCCAACCAAAGGCTTCAAACAATCCCACGAAGGTATTTTTCTATCCTCAAGCTGTTTGGGATGGTAATCTCCCACGGATACTTTTGTAGCCTCCGCTAGCTTATGATTGGATTTGATCCACAGAGGATCTGTTTCCCAATTTAGGAAACAAGGTAGATGATATGAAGAACAGGAAAACTTAAAACCTAACTAGGAAAGGGAACATGATCTAGATCTAAACTACTCTGAAAAAATGATATAGGGTTGATCTGCAGGTGAACCAGAGGTGTAAGCAGACAAGTACTTTTCATTCAATCAACAAAAATGTAAATCATATTAGAAACGCATCACTTAATTCACAGCTAATTAATGAAAATCAATTAGTTAGTGACTTAAGATTCTATCATTCTGAGTTAACCTGCATAGCACATGTACGTTAAAAAACAAACATATTATGCTGCTAAATATTACTGTTAAATTATTCACATAAATAGATAAAGACAGTTCATAAAATAAATTTTATGAAACCTTATCAATGCATTAATAAATAATAGAGATAAATCTGAGTTAAATAAAAACATTTAATAATTGTAAATAATCAAGAGCACTATCTGTCCATTTGAAACAAAGAAGATCGAAATATGTTTGAAGAAATTCATTCAAACAAAGACAAGAGATAAGAAATGACAATACTGTATTGATTTGAAGTCCATTAAAAAATTACATAAACCATATGAACAACTATAGATGTTCTTTCAATCTCCTATATTAGTCTTCCTTTTTCCAAAAGTCAAAAAACAAAAGTCCCTAAAACATTCGAGATCCCCCTCTTAAATAATTATTACAAAAAAATTGGATCTCCCCCTAAAGGGGATCAAATCCTAAACAAAGCTAATATCCCAAGAAATCTCTCCACATTTTCCAGATACGGAGCAATTCCTCAATATCAGGGTAACTGGCAGATTCAATACCAAGCTGGGCATTGCACTTATGATCTTAAATCTCATTCTTATCCAGTTTATGCCAACATCAGATAAAGATGTGGATCTTTCTCTCCACCGCAAAGGGTTGTCTGATCAACTGATCTACATCATGGATGCTGATGTGGTCAAGTCTCTTGATCTTATCCTCTCCCTCATCCCGTCGCTACTCTACTTGCTCAATCATCAATCCAGGTGGACAAGCTTTTTCAATAAGCACCATTGTAGGAAAGGAAAATTCATCCATAATGTTGTCAACTGCATACCATCTCTTGCTGCAAATGGCCTATGCTTTCTTTATGGATTCAGTTACTGTCTCATCTAGATCTTCCCAGGATATCAAGATATTCCTAATCCTCTTAATCTAGAAGTTAGTGAGAAAAGTGACATTATTTGGCTTATCTTTTGATGTACCTTTTCCAGTCTATCACTTCATCATAAGCCTTTGAAGCTTGTTGTCTCTTCTCAACTAAGTCTTCCATAACAACAAACATCTTGTCAAAAACCATGTGAGTTTCAAAGATATTATCTAGAGTTTTAAATAAATCACAGACCAAGTCATAATGTTCCTTGTTGGTTCGAATGGCAAGCTCTTTAAATTCTTCCTCGGAAAACTTGGAATACGAAGATGAAGCTGCACTTGCAGTTGCATCTTCACACTGTCTTTCTAACAATGCAACCTTCTGAACCAAAGTGGCATTAACAATATTTTCTCTTTGCAGTTCTTCATTGAGAGCAACATTCTTCTCTTGAAGTTCATCACACCTATTCTCATGTTTCCTTTTAAGTTGTTCCAGCTCCTCCTACAGACTGACAATTTTTTCTTTCTGTTTGCCAAATTATTGGTTCAAAGTGTTAACAGCATCAAAATTGGCTCCTGTAAAATCCCCTAAAATAGATGCAGCATCTGTGGCATACGCCTGCGGGTCACTTGACCACTGGGTCCACACAACCTCATTTGCAACAGACATGTCCACATCACTCTGATCCATGTTCCTCTTATTTCCCTTCTTCACCACCGATTTATCAGCTTTGTTGTATCGATATTCTTCTAGGGATACCATAAAATAGTCTTTGAATTCATCCCTCATCTCATCAATGGGGGGTATACTATTGCCTGTGGATATCAAAGAAGTGGTTTGAGTTGTGGTGTGAGAAGGTATAGTCATAGTAATAGGTGTAATAGATTCAGGTAGACAAGTAGCATTTTGATCAAGCTGGTTCATAAAAGGTGTCATGGTAGAACCAACAGATAATGAAGATAAAGCTATTATTGATGAGATAAGTAACACAGAAGAGGAAGGGCCAGACTAAGAAGAAAGTTGATATTGTAAAGGGGGTGATGAAGACTTGTCATTGTTACCATTGGTAAAATTCAGTAAATCATTACAATTTCCAATTTCAACAGTAACAGGCACAGGGGAAACCCTCTCATCCTCTTCCTCTGAATGAGTCAAGTCTATAGTAGAGGCGGGAACAGATGAAATTAAAGATTCTAGCCATTGGAGAGGTTCCCATTCGATCTGTGCTAGTACAGATTGAGTCTTTTCAACCACAGTGGTCACCTGAGCATCTTCAACTGGCTAAGAGGTTGTAACTTCTTGAGTGTCTAGTGCTTAAGTCATTTTGCTTAGTCTCTGTTTGATCTGCTCTGAGGTGTGCAAATAGGCCTTCACCTGTTGCTCCACAGATGTCTGGGGAAATTATTCCATGGTAGCTCTCCCTTTAACTGTGTCTGAACTAGGTTTTGTGGATGCATTGGTGGATGTCAGAGCCTCCTTTCCCACAGCTTTAGCTTCCCTACCTTCCATGTCTCTTATTACCTTTTCCTGAATGTCTAAATCCATGGACCTGTAATGTCGAACTCTGTCCCTAATTTCCTTTTGGTATTGCAATATATGACTTTGTTCTTCCTTGCTTTTAGCCCTCGCCAAGACTTCAAAAAAAGTCAACTCCCTGGTAGATGAAGTCATCTGGAGTTTTTTCATGAGCATATCCTATTTTAAAATGGTTATGCTTGAGGTGGAGGTCAACAATCCCTTTGGGATCATGCTGCCTTTTATTAGCAAATCCAATCTTGAGTGACACTATGTGGTCACTAAGCTCTGATGCCCAAGTAGAAGTAGGTATGCTCAAGGATCCCAGGGTTATAGGAAACTTGGGCCAAACCTTTCTTTTAGGTGCAACACATTTTTTATAAATCCCTTCCGTGAGTGTTTGAAATGAAATCTCCTCAAGGACCAACCTGTCTGGCATGACCTTTGGAAACATATGGGTAGCATTGCTACCAAAAACCCTGATATAGGTGAATGATTCACCAACATACCAATCTACCATAGTGGTTATGAGGGTTTTAGCTTCAGGTGAGAATGCAGGAGCTTCCTTGTTGAAAATCAGAAAATAGTCCCGGCCGAGGAAACTCTCAGATATATCATAAAACCTGGTTACATAATTGGTATCCCATAACTAAAAATGATAAATATGCACTGGCGAGGATGGTAATTCCCAACTCCATCCCATATTGGGGAAGCGGAACTCGGCACAAAAGATATCCACAATGAAGGAAAAAAGATAAAAGTTGGGCTTCTTGGTAGCTTTCTGGAACTCTTGTATGGAATTTTTTAGTTCAAGTGATAGGATTGAAGCCCAAAAGAAGGATTCACCCATTGTTATGACATGGTGAGCAACGGGGGGCCATTCTTCCTTGAAGTAAGAACAGTTGGGGATACCATAAAGTTTGCATAACATTGCTGCAAGAAAGGAATAAGGTTCCTTGAACCATTCAATGGAGTAAAGTTCATCTTTCGTCTGGGAGAACTTGCATGGTTCAGCCATCCAGGATTTCAGCATTTGGTCGAAATTGAACCTAGACTTGGCAGCTTTAATAAAGTCTGCATATAAGAGCTGCGTAAAAGGTTTTAGGGCGTAAATTCTCACAAAGGTTTTGGAGCGGAAATTGGCCAATTGTGTTCCAATACTGGTGTTAAAGGAAAGGTCTTTCAGATTAGCATGGTCTATAATCCATCTAACTACATCATTATAAGGGAGGACGATCGATATTGCAGCAATCATATGAAGGCCAAAGTCCCTAATTCTCTCATAAACGAGTTGATTACTCTGGAATTCTGAAAGGTCATTTTTATAAAAGATGGAATAAAATCGAGACCAATCCAACTAGTAGGTTTCAGACACTCGGCCATTGGTGTCGAAAAAGACACCAAAATTCGGGTCTTTCGTAAACATGTCTTTCTGGAGGTTTTTTCTCCTAGTAATTTGGCTTTTTTTGGATGTTTCCATGTCCTATTCTAATGATGGTATCAGTCATTAAACCGAATCATAAAGGAATCATTGTAAGCAATTCAAATTGTGAGAAAGCGACTTGATAACCAACCTGAAACTGTAGTGAACACTGTCGAAATTGCTTGGTAAAATCTGGATGTAAATTCACGCAGGAGAGCAAATTACCATGGTAAAAACAGTGAAAACATCATAAATAAGACCACCATATTTATAATTCATGGGTAATAATATATACCGTAGGATTAGAGTGAAAAGAACGGTCAGGATCAGGTTTTGTGGGATGCGGGGCCAAACATGAAATTCGAAAATTTTATTAATTATTCCGTAACTCACATTCCGCATTTTGTGGGATGCGGGATGCGAAATCACAAAACAGTAAAAGCTTATTCAATCAGCTCCGCACCCCGCATTCCGCATTATGCGGGATGCGGGCTGTGGACACATGCAAACCAAATGATTAATAAGCGACAACTTCGCAACCCGCATTCCGCATTTTTTGGGATGCGGATTGCGAATCGATGAAAGCATATCTAAAAAACCTCTCGCATCCCGCATCTTAAAACAAACAAATCAAGCATGACTTTTCTTTCAAATTTGGTTAAGTTAGGGAATCCCATGATTCAATAAAAAATGTAATAGAAGCCTACAAGGTCACGAAGGATCCTACCAAGTTACCTTCGTATGTGTGATTGGGATCCTGTGTCAATCTAACATGGGATCTGTTAGTGCCAAAAATTGTTCTCAAACTACTAGAAGAACAATCCAACACAATCTCAAATAAAAATAGAATAAAATTGGTTTTAAGGGTTTTGGTTTTTTGTTTTGGTTGAAAAATTCATCAATCAAGGAGGAAATAAACAACAACAAGCTAATACATAACTGAATCATGCAATTTGGATAAACTGGGGATCAAACACATCCCAATAAGCCATAAACATTACACATGAAATACTAATTCCACCCACACGCTACAAGCATTTACATGAATAAACCATTAAACAGGAAATGAAATTGTAGAATAATCAATCAACCAGATCAAAAATGAAAAATCATGATAGGTAAAAGGGATTCTCAATTTATATATAATCAAAAACAGTCATCCACTTACATAAGAGTTATAAATGCTAGCTTGAGAAATCAAAGCTCCAAAGCCTCTCCTTGAGTGAAAAATCCCACCTCAAAATTGTATGTTTGTCTTCCTTTTATCATTACAAAAGTAAAGTAGTTCCATAACTACCTTATAGGTCAAAATTTGAAACAATTACATCAATTATTTACATGATAACTCAAAACATTTAAAGACAATTAACCCAAAAATAACAAATCGGATTTGGGGAAATTTGGCGAATTTCTGAAAATTTGGGTCTCAAAGAATCCTTCATATCTCTCGATCTGGGACACCTGTACAAAACCGGAGAGAGGTTGTTTTAAATGTGTATGTTATGAACCAAAAACTCTATTGGTTTTTCAAAATTCCCCTTCAATTGATCGAAATACATGCTGCAAATTTGTGACTAAAACAAGAAATTATTAAATAATTCAAACCTTGAAAATAGGCCACAAAGATGATTTTGAATATCTCAAACGATAATATTTGTTACAAAATTGAGAGAGGTTTTTTTGAATGATTATGTTGTTGACAAAAACCTCTTTTTTATTTCTTGAATTCATTTCCATATCCTCGTAATCTTCTCCCAATGACAATGAAAAAAACAGAAAAAACATAGCTGCTAGAGGAATCTCCTCGTGAAAATATTTGACAAAGGACTCAAAAATGAGAGTTAGATAATAAATCAAAACTTGGAATAAAATTTTATTATAAGTTTTTGAAAGCTTAAAGATGTACATATTAACTAATAAGCCCAAAAGACAAACCTTAAAACTAAAATAATGAAATAATTCAACCATTAAAAGCATTAAATCCAACCAAAATTATTGATTGTCAAAAATTCTTAAAATCAACATAAAATGTAAAATCATTTTAAACCAATGGTTGAAAATTAGGACAAAAAGAACAGATAAACTAGGAACAAGATCTAGTTATAACAACTGGCTCTTGCTACGGGATGAAGTCCTCCTTATGAGGCTTCAAGAACCTGTAGACCTTGTGCCTTATTCATTGGGTGATGGAGTCATTTACCAAACCTTTGCAAATTTATCAAACTCTGAACACATACCTCTGAAATGACAAAATACTGCTACAAACTAGCATACTGAAAAGAATCTACATGCTCATATAGCGAGCTTATTCTGCTATTTACTCCTACTTCTAATCAGAGGAAACAACCGAATCAAGTGTAATCATACTTCTAGTGAAGCCAAGAAACCATTTGACTGAGAATCATAATTCCATGCATGCTACTGTTTGAGAAAACCCACAAAAGATGTGATAAATGCAATAAAGAGTCTGTAGGTAGCTGATACTTATGACTGGAAATAGGAAGTATGCCAAAAGCTGGAGCATTAGAAACCTTTGAAAAATACAACTCCATCCAAGAAGCCATGGGATCATGAAATTTCTGATTTAAAAATTCAATGTCTTCATTATATTCATCATAAAGTGAAGCATTCTCTTCCTATCCATTGATGTTCTTTTTAAACTTTGGATCAAGAATGGAAACGAAGGGCTTTTCAAACTGCTTCTCGACCATTAAATAAAACCCTTGATCAAAACTTGAACAAATAAAATTCTAAAAGTGACCATA
The DNA here is from genome assembly GCA_001517045.1 of Pseudotsuga menziesii. Classification (NCBI taxonomy): domain Eukaryota; kingdom Viridiplantae; phylum Streptophyta; class Pinopsida; order Pinales; family Pinaceae; genus Pseudotsuga; species Pseudotsuga menziesii. The sequence goes on from LPNX010028223.1 coordinate 61,563, forward strand.
AGTCAAGAATGGCAACTTATTTCTTATATCAATAGTAAGAGGTTGAAGAGCAACAAATTATTCTTTATAACATGATAATCTCATAGCAAGAACTAGGAAATTTCTACTATAATCCACTGAAAGTATATTATCATCTAAAAAGTCAGCAAACTGATATGAAGAATCAACACAAGCGTCATTTATATCCTTGTTCATATGAAAATCTGAAAATGATGAAGAAAATTGTCTTAAATCTGAATGATACCTATGTTCTTCTTCCTGTTCATAAGCTTGTATATGTTCAACATGAGCCTGATCTCGAAGCATTTTACAAGCTCGGATGTTCTCCTCCACTCCTTTTGCATCCTCAAACAATTGTCTTAAAGATGATGATTTCCTTTCTAATAGGAAAAAAACAAGATCTGAATGTTGAGCCATAACATAATATACCATAGCAAGTTTTTTCAAAGGTCTGATCTCCGTAGGCATACTGATATAAAAACTTTGAAACCTCCAATTAAATTTAGTAATTGGCTCATCATCTCCCTTTTCAAACTATAAAATTCGGAAAGAAATTGATCATAAGATTTATTCTTACCCCAATACTTCAAAAAGACATCATGTAACTCTTCCCATGATCCAATTGAATCAGCTTTTAAATTTCGGAACCAAAACCCAACATCTCCAACAAAGGATTTTGAAAATAACCTCATGACAACATCCTCATGCACGATTTCAAAATTATCAATGAAATTATGAAAAGATTCTAAATGTTTCTCTGTTGTAATATGGTCTTTTCCAGTAAATTGGGGAAGATATTCAACAAAGTAGGAAGGGTAAGGATGTAAGAGAGATGGCAGCCTAAGAGGTTTAAACGTCTGAGTCTAGACTGAAAATCTGTGAGTTGAAAATGAGGTTCAACAAGCTGTTCACAAGTTTCAGCAGTGATGGTAGAAGGTAATATATCAGCTTTATTCTCTACAAGATTACCAGAATAATCAGGTTCAAGAGATATGGGTATATGTATATCGTGTTGCACATGTATTTCAAATGAAGGAATAGGATCAACATCAATAAAACAAGAAGAATGCTGACTTTCTTCTTCCAAAGAGGGATATGTACCTGAAGGTTTATGATCATCGAAATAGACAAAACAAAGAATAATTCTTTTGACATGCAATGGGAAAGACAGGAAAGAATTGATGAATAAGAACAAAACCTCATGGAGGAAAGTAACAAGCCGATACCCAGTCTTTCCTTTTGGCTTCCTCATTTTTCTGTCAACAAAATTCTCCTTGCAGTGGAATCTTTAATCGTGGAGTCGCTTGTGAAAAATTGTAGTCTAAAAGATTTTCTGACTTTGTTCACCTCTCAAAATCAAATGAATAATGATATCCCAGGGAAGATATACTTCAGCTTCGTCCCCCACAACAACGCCAAAGATGTTAGTGCCAGAAATTGTTCTCAGACTACTAGAAGAACAAGCCAACAAAATCTCAAATAAAAATAGAATAAAATTGGTTTTAAGGGTTTTGGTTGAAAAATTCATCAATCAAGGAGGAAATAAACAACAACAATCTAATACATAACTAAATCATGCAAGTTGGATAAACTGGGGATCAAACACATCCCAATAAGCCATAAACATTTCACATGAAATACTAATTCCACCCACATGCTACAAGCATTTACATGAATAAACCATTAAACAGGAAATGAAATTGTAGACTGAGCAATCAACTAGATCATAAATGAAAAAGCATGACATGTAAAGGGCTTATCAGTTTATATATAATCAATAACAGTCATCCACTTACATAAGAGTTGTTAGAATAATCAACCCATAGTATTTACCCACTTAGACATTAATTCATTTATTTTTGTCTTATTTGCCTAGTCCATGAGTCCCACCATGTGCAAGTTGCTAATTGCCTATCCATAGAGGTCAAACTTGCCATCTTTGACTCATGTAGCGCTTGGGAAAGCCTGAGGAATCAAATCTACTTTATTCCTGGCCTTCTAGGCGCCTATCTGCTTTTTCTGCTTTTTCAGTGTTTTAAGGCACATAGGAAAGCAAGACTAGGTGAGGTGAATCAGCTTTGTTGCCTCTTCCTCCTCCACTCTTTCCTCCATGCAAAAGCATGTATGAGATACCATTCCACCACTCATTAGCTTGCCCATGCGCCCTTGCCAATTCGTGAGCCTCATGACAGATTTGGGATCAGCTTTTTACACCTATGGGGGATTTGTCTATTTTGGGTAAGCCTGCTTTATGCTAGTTTTGGATGCCTCCTTATGCATTCGACCTATTGATGTATTCTATATATTCAGCAACCTATGTTATTACAGGGTTGGCTATTGTACACTGAGTTAATATAATTTTGTGTTACAGCTCCATATTCAGTCTCCATTGTTGACAATTTTGCATGATCAATTGTAATTTGTTGTGAGTGAAATTAATCTATTGCTGGTCAGAATTTCTACATGGTATCAGAGCCATTATAGGTTGTTAATCTCCTTCAAAAATTGTTTTGCAGGTTCGACATCAAGACTGGGAGCCTTCTACTGACAGCCGGGACATATTTTCTAAAGCTATGGATTCACAGAAAACTATCTTGACTCCCTTCAACTATTTTGAATGGAAAGCAGAGATGGAGATCTTGTTGAGAGCGAAAGGCCTCTACAGGGTGACTATGGAAACAGAAGCAGAGCCCAATGCAGCTGTAGAGAAGATCAAATGGCACAATCGGAGAGATGAGGCTTATGGCCTCCTATGTCTCAGTATTTCTCGAGACTTCCTTTTCCATCTTGATGGATTAACTTCACTGGATCAAGTATGGAAGAAGCTGTCTGAGATTTTTGGAAAGACAGATGAGATGAGGGGACATCAGATCGAAAATGAGCTGATTTCTCTGAGTCCCAACAGCTTTGAATCCCTGCAACTATATTTCTCCAAGTTCAAAGCACTAGTTTTGCAGCTGAAGCAGTGTGGTATTGAAAAGAAAGATGATCAGCTCGTATTGGCCATCCTATCGAAGCTAGGACCTGACTACTCAGTCTTTGTTTCTACCTTCTATGCCACAAAACTCACAGCTCGAACCTGGAAGATGCCTAGCCTTGCAGAGTTCATGGAATCTCTCACATAAGAACAAGACAAGCTGGTGATGATGGGCACCATCAAACCTTCCAAAGACCAAGCTCTGGTTGTTGGAGATTCGAGGGTGGATTCTAAAAGCAAAAAGAAA
>LPNX010028229.1:0-11961 GCA_001517045.1 Pseudotsuga menziesii
TTCTTGATTTCAGTAGCTTCTGATATCAACTCCACAGTTAACTTAAATCTCAATGCATCCATCATGATCATATCCTCCTTAAGTCCTTTGGCAAACTTGCAATAAACTTGAGAATTAAAACCATCAATTTTCTTGAAAAAGCTCAACCACCCTACCTGCTGAAACATCTCTGCACAGTCTGGAAGTTTTTGGACCCAAGTTAGGTCTGAGGGTTCAGCTCTGTTTATCTTTCCACTTTTTCCCATAGTTTCCCTTCAATCTAATAGAAAACAATCTAGTTTAATGTTCCAGAAAGGCTTAGAAATTAGCTTGTTGTTGTTTGACCACCTTCTCACTCTGCTAGGTATCCCTGTACAGGCTTGCAGTGTCAGTTTTAACCTGTGTCCACCATATAATTCAGTTCATGGATAAATACAGCATGAGATCAAGTTAAACATTCATGAAAGCTGTTATAAGGACCATATAGCTCTGCTCAAACTTCAAACTGCACCCTCATGCACAATGTCGAACTGTTAGGGTACATGAACTAATCAAATTCCTGTTTGTATTAAAGTTTCATTTGAATCTTTGTGTCCAAAAAGCATCAAAACAGCTTCAGCTCCAACCCTAAAAAAAAGCTTCACTATGTCATATTTCAAACACAACATCAGTCATAAGTTCATCGAATCAAGTTGGACTGTCAGTATGAAAAGAAAGAGAAAATACACCAGTGTTTGCCAAAATATGTATCCTAGCCCCAAACTGTCACCAAATCCTGTACATACTGCTTATATGTCTTGTAATCATTCGGGACTGGTTCTTCTTGCAAATGATTTCACATCTCATAATAAATTCAGAAGTTTACAAACCACTCAAATAGAACAGCAAACCAACCTCTGTATGAAAGTTAGCATAACCAGTCAATATATAAATCCTGTACATGCTGATTTCTGAAAATGCTGGTTCATATTGGCATTAGGTTAAAGACAAAACTCCATTCAAGCAGCTCTTTACAATCACCATGCGTCCTCACCAGAGCTTCAAGTATATGGGAGAACAAATTATAAACCTTCTTCCTTCAGACAATCACTCAATTTCACAGGCTGGCTGTTTTAAATTCAAAGGCTTTTTAGTGCTCTGTTCCTTCAGATCTTTTATCAGAGTTCCTGGTGACTATTTCAGCGATGAAGATGATACTTTATGTTCCATTCTAACCTTTTAAACAGCCAATTTCTTCAAATCACCAAGGAATAAGAAAAACCCAAATTTCGAGCTACAAGGGTTTTATAGCGAGGCACATACCAATTTCTTAAATTTCATAGCTTAAGGCTTTGTTTTCAAGTGGCAACGATCTCTCCTTAGATGCACAACTGTCTCCAGATCGTCTCATCAACCGCGAATGAAAGAAACAAACTGCCCTAATTTACTGAATGTTGTCTTCTCTTTGTGGGAACACTATCCAGTTTTTTAGGGCCTTAGCTCTCCTCCACGAACTCGTCTNGTGAATGAAAGAAACAAACTGCCCTAATTTACTGAATGTTGTCTTCTCTTTGTGGGAACACTATCCAGTTTTTTAGGGCCTTAGCTCTCCTCCACGAACTCGTCTTCCTATAAAAATGCATATGAATCGAAACCTTTGACAGTTTAAAACCGAGCTTTGATGATTTGTCCAACTAACTCCACGTTTTTAGCAATTAAGCACCCGTTTTGGCTGCGTGACTGAAATCGGCTGAAATGAGTGTTTAAACTGCAGTCACATGCGTCAAAATACTTTGCAAAAGACAATCAATCACTTCTAGGTGATACCCATGATGAAAAACTGTAAAAATCTTTGAAAATCAGAGAGGCACGATTTTCTTGTAGCNAGTCACATGCATCAAAATACTTTGCAAAAGACAATCAATCACTTCTAGGTGATACCCATGATGAAAAACTGTAAAAATCTTTGAAAATCAGAGAGGCACGATTTTCTTGTAGCGCTTCCTTCATTAACTTTTTCACCAGCGCTACAAGAATCTTTCCTGAGCTAATTTATCACAATTTTACAGCTTTTTGATAAATTGTCGAATGTTTATAGCTTTATCAGGCTTAAAGAACAAGTGTGCTTGATCTCAAAACACATTATTAATTCAACCCTTGAATATAAACCTTCTTTATCCCTTTCAAAAATCTAAAAAGACTATTAAAAAGACAAATAAAATCTAAAGAAAATGTGCTCAAAAACTATTAAAAACTAATAAATCACCAATAGACTCTCCAAAAAGACCAAAACTGAGAAGTAATCAAATTTATGATTGAAGGTGAAACTAAAACAAATCAAAATTGAAGAAAACAAACCAAAATGGAGAGAAAAATTACTGACATAACATCTGGCTCCAGCTGTGGGATGAAGTCCTCCCTGTGAGGCTTCAAGAACCTGTAGACCAGTGCCTTCTGTCCTTTATTCACCTATCTGAAAACTTCCATTNCATAACAGTAACTTAATAGGATCTACTCCCATTGGCTTCGTTAGGAGTTGAGCCTAAATAGAGGAGTCAAGAACAAGGTGACAACCTTGAATCGAGACTTTCTGCCAAGGACACACCGAGTAGCTTGAATATTTCTGCCACGTTTCCCCTAAGGTGTGTGAAAGGTGACAACACTTTTTGGTGTCATTGCCGAGGATAAATCTTTTTATTCCCGGAGTATGAATTTTTTATTCCTTTTTGTTTTTGCTTTGTTTGATGAATGCTCAGAGTATATCTTTAATTTTCATCTAGTGACTCCACTGAATTTTTTCAGTTTCTATTTTTACAAATAAAAGGAAAAAATTATTTCTGTGAAAGATTTGTAAATTATTATTTTTTCTTTTTCACATGGCGACTCCATTGAAGGGATAAAACCATGTTATCTCGTAAACTTGTGAAGTTTTGTTGTGTGTAGATGATCCCATGCGACATATTAAAACATTTAAAGATCATCACTTGACAAATCCACCTATTTAGTACAAGGTTTAATGGTTATATCAAATGCATACTATTAATTTTTCATATGGATGAATTAAGGGAGCAGTATGTTGCCCAGATATCCATACTTTTTCAGCCTATCAATTTCTCAAACATCCCAGGTTTTCCTAACTGTGGTCATGGTATGGGGAATGTAAATAAATGGCTTCTAGTATTTCATGGAAATTATGGTTATTCGGCCATCTGGCATGTCAAATATTTCCTTCAGTTGATGGCTGACTCCAATATGTGTTATGAAGACAATATGATGGAAAGTTTTGCAATTAGTTTTCAGGGTGAGGCTTTTTGTTGGTTCTATCAGAGCCTTCCTAATAAATGTATAACCTCTTTTCCAAGCTTCCTTTGGATGTTTTTAGAGTAGTGACATGATGGTAGGGGTAGTATGAATGGTTTGAAAAAATTCCTTGAAAATATCTTTACCTTCTATCTATCTGGGACAGAATATCACATGGAAACATACGATGGAACTTTTTCCATGATACAAAGTATTGAAGACTTGGAATCACTTCTTGAACATTTAAGTGAAGAGGAGATCCATGATAATCCCATCGAAGAACTTCCTCATGTTGTCATAGACAATGTTGAATGTGTGGAAGTCCCTCCAAGTTATTTAAGAAATAAATAAATTAAGCGGCTTATTAAAGAATATGAGGTATCTCTCAATACACAGCAAGATTGTGAAGATGGGAACATCCATGACGATCACATTGAAGAGCTTGACGAGGAACCCATGATTGAACACATTGTTGAAGACTCTCCTAAGTTCACCATAACTGAAAACATTGAATATTTCAGGTATTCTCAAGTTTGTTGCAATGCTAATATTTTTCCAGAAATCCCTCATGAGGAAACCATTACAGAGATCGACACTTACGAAGAAATTTACGATGTGTATGATGACACTCCTCTATGCTTATCACTTAGGGATGAAGTTTTTGAAAGTTTAACTTCTCGTATGATGATTATTATGAACATGAGGAGGGTAGTTATATATTAGGATGTGATACCAGCAATGAAGACTCTCTCCTATCCAACATGGATGGGAGTGATGACTATTGGAATTTCATAGATAATCCAACTTGTGAAAATCTTATTGAGAATACCATCCATGATATGTCCAGCAAGGGGAGTGTGGATACCTAGGAAAATGTTAGTATGGAAGAGGAGCATTCAGAATTTTCACATGATCATTTAGAGTATCATGCAGAGCCACACAAAGTCAACAGTAATGAATACATTAGGAAGCAGTGTTGTGAAAAGTTAGATGTGATGCAGTCAGTGGAATATTAGCATCAGCCATATTCTTAACATGTAGAGGTTCCTTATGATTTGGAGCAGCTTGGGGCTTATGCAACAAGTTATCATTTGATAAGCCCTGCTGATCGGTATGATGATGTAGTCAGTCTGCCTCATATTGTCGATTGGTATATCAGTCCTATCCAATCATGGATAGAAGCAACATGCACATGCACATACCATTTTGGGAAGAAATTTAATGACTTTATTCATGCCTATGATTTCCCATCCAAACCGCCCATTCCGGATCATCACGCAGGTTTGCATTTTCTAAATAAAGTATCCTTACTTTCGCTGGTACCCAAAGACAAGGAATTTTTTTTTATGTTAATAAAATGCTTAGGTGGTTACATTGGATTTTTTATTACACCTAACCTTTTTATATCATGCTTAGAGTAGGAAAATAAGCTCCTTAAAGAAGTACATTTACTTTCTGCATTTCCTTTTTGTACTTAGCTATAATAATAAAAAAATTTCATTAGTTAGTTACATTTATTTTGTTTAAATAAATCATCTTAACGGTTCATTTGGTTTTTATATAAAGCTTGTGCTACTGAGGTTTTCTTGTCAAGTTGAGATTTTTTTACAAGGTGTATAAACCAGAGATTATTGTGTTCTCGTATCCTCTCCTTGCCCTATGACCAGATCGATCACACATCTCGTAGTTGGAGCTAGATGTTACCACCTAAGTTGAACTTAGTGGTTTCTTATCAAGTGATCCCAATGAACCGGACAAAGATGATTTGTTCGGATTTCAAAAGACCTTTAGAATTGCTTCTGGGAAGTGCTTGTTGTACTATATCACATGTTCATACCCCATAGGGGAGTTGTAATAAAATGTTCTAGAATGATATTTTTTGTTAAAGACTTGGTCTCTTGGAATTTATTTGTCAATCCAATCATCCCAGAGTGTTTTTTCCCTTGGTTATTATTGGTTGTTGAATAAACAACTGATAATTTCTGAGTTTTTCACTCAATACCTTCTAAGTTGGGGTAGTCGGCTTTGAATTTAGTCCTATTGAGTTTATTAGAGTATATGTGTCAATGTATAAAAATTCTATGCATTATGGTCGAGTCATATGAACATGTATAAGTCCCCCTAGGTTTTAATTTTTTTAATTTTTTTAATTTTTTTTAATTTTAGTTTTTCCTCAAAACTTAGGCTATTTTTTAATAATCTAATTGGAAAATTTGGTTTTGTAATAAAAGTGGGCACAGAAATCAGTTTTAGTCATGGGGGTTCTCATTTTCAAACTTAGAGCACCATGTGAACCCATAAACCCACTTTTCCTAAGTTTTGAGTGATTTTCCCATCACTCGGGTCAAAAAACCCTTAAAATCAAATATTGATTATTTTAATTAAATAATGGAGAAAACCCCAAATCCTAAATGAGTGGGATTTGCTCTGATTTGCCTGAAATCAATCTCATCGGCTTTGGATTGACTGGAGCTGACCATTCCTTAGTATAAGGAGGTGGTTTGGGTTGAATAGGGAGTGCACCATAGCATACAATATTGGGAATTGTGCCCTGTCTCTCTCCTCCACACATGTGGGCCCATCTGAATGAGTTTTGGTGGATGTTTCAGTTAATAGGTTGAGGTGTCAGTCCAATCAGCTCTACGATTGACAGTTGCACTCAGTGAGACTCAGATCAGACTCAGTGAGACTCAGATCAAGCTCAGATTGAATCCACATATAGCTGCAGTCTCTCTCTCCTAGGGAATTGCACCCCCCCTGGGATAAGTTTCTAGTTTTTGTTATAAATAAAGCACGATTTTCCTATTCCAGTCTAGTTAGAGCTGGATTGAAGAGCTATTGTTATTGTATTGTTTACTATTTTGGAATAAAGAAAGCTTTAGAGGCAAGATCTATGGTGTAATTCTTTTCATGAGTGGATGGTGATTGTCAAGTGGATTGAAATAAAAAAAGGGCAGAGTTAGGTCATAAACCAAATCTAGAAGCTGAAATAAATGTAGTTGTAGGAAGACCATGGATAACAACCACCCAAAAAATAGCTCAGGTTTATTCTGCACAGAAGTCTACACCTCATCGCCAGGAAGAAGATCAAAATATTGGAGGAACAAAGGCAAGCACGTGGGAGGGGGATGAAGGGTAAAATCCCAAGGGATAGGCATTGCACGTGTGAAGGGATGGGCATGAGCATGGGAGTAGAACGTGGAGTGAAGAATGGAGAGGACGGAAATAAATGGAGAGGATAGGATGCTAAGGAGGGAGGGTTGTGGATACCACGTGTCCCAATGAAGAAATCTCGGGTTTCTAGGAAGCAACGCAACCTCCAAAACCATACACCACTGCTTAAAATTTAATCCAAATTCATGACCTAGCAATGTGGAAGAAGGCCATTGTAGAAACTTTAGGAATGGGCTTAGAACTAACCTCTTCATCATTAAGAGAAATGGAACCTTGAGGGAGAGAGGCACCTCTATTTGCCAAAGAATATGCCTTGGCATTATTCTCTCTTAGGATATGGTAGTAGGACATTCTAGCAGGAAGTGTAAGATGAGTGATCCTGTTGTAAAACCTCTTTCATTTGATGGAACCTGCTCAATAGCCTGTTATCATCTTGAGGATAACATGTCGAGAATCCCCAAAAACTAGTAGACTTGAGATTATTCTTTTATATAGCATTTCCAAACCTTGAAGAAGTGCCAACCAGTCGGCCTCATTGTTGGTTTTGTGTCCCAATCCCCACACAAAGGTCTTTACAGTTTCTCCTCTAGAGTCAAGGATGAACCCTCCCACACCTGCCTCCCCACGGTTGCCTCTTGAGGCATTATAAAAAAACGAGTAAGAGTTTTGCTCTTGAATCCATTGAAAGAGGTCGTCATAGTTTTTCCTGATCTTCGAAGGATGAGTGGAGTAGAAACTTTTGGGCTACGGGGAACTCCTTTGTAGGAAAGTGTTGCACCATCTGGAGACTTGGGCTGATATGTCCTCTAAATCTGGGAGGCACAGTCCTCTTGTGGATAATTTCTCTTTTTTCATTCTAATTATTTTTGAAACTATCCAGTTTGGGACCACCTTTTCACCTTTGAAAATTGCTTCGTGCTTGGCTAACCAGAGCTTCCAGCATATGTTTTTGGGAATGGATTCCCAATTCCTTTTTAGAATGGGTTTATTCCTAAGAGATCCCGGGAAGAGTCTATTCTAGGCTATAAGGAGTTGTCCAAGGGGTTCAGGAGGCTTGAAGTGGGAACAAACAGGGTGCAAGATGGACCTCCAGACATGAAGGGATACGCTGCACTGGAGAAAAATATGTGAAGATGTCTCCAAATCAGGATTGCATAAAGCACATCGAGAGGTTCCTTCTATTCCTCTTTTGCTGAGATTATTAGTTACGAGTAATTTATTATGCATTAACAACCAAATAAAACAATTGTATTTGGGAATGCAATCCGGATTCCAAAATTTTTCCATAGATTTGTTTTAGTGATGGATGGATTGGTTTGTAGCAGTTTGTATTCTTCCTTTATAGTGTAATTACCATTTCTACCCCAACCGATGGATTCTATGGCAGTTTTGCAGATGGGATCCATGTTGTGGAGGAGCGGGAGCAGGAGATCGACAACATGTTTTAGATGCTCAGGTGGATGGAGTGTTCTCCACCCATTCCAATTTCCATTCTGGTCCCAAGTGGATATATCATAAAGGGTCAGTATACCACTATCACTGGTCCATTTGGAGAAATCCTCTAAGGAGTGAACAGAAGATAATGAGGGGTTCCCAAGAATTCCGTCAGCCCAAATTTTGATCTTCTTTCCATTTCGAGGTATCCAGTAGAAATAAGTTTATATAAGCTTAAAAGAGGTTTTGCATAGCTTCCAGATCGATGTGCCTTGTCCTTCCCAAAGATGGTTAAGGATTTTGGATCGGGGCTTCCTTATGTATTTTTTCCTTATAACCTCTTTCCACAAATCCCTGCTTCATGTTTCCATTCTCCAAACCAGTTTGGCTCCTAGAGATTTGTTCATTTTCTCTGGGCCTCTAATGTCCAACCCCACTTTTAAATTAGGATCCTTTAAAGTATCCCAATTTAACATATGGAATTTTTTGTTCTGTACTTTACCTCCCTGCCAAAGAAACTTTCTTATTTCCATGGCTATGCTATTTGTGACCATATTAGGAGAAATCATCGTCGATCGAGTGTAAATGGGGTAAGAGGAGAGGAAAGACTAGATGAGAGTGACTTTCCCTGCAAGGTTAATCCATCTGGAGCCCAAGAAGAGAATCTTATTTTTTATTTTTTGAATAATAGGTCTCTACATTGTGGACTAGAAGGAATTTTGGTAATGGGGATCCCCAGATAATTGAAGTGAGTCCATTCATGGTTTAATTTTATTTTTAGGATCTCAGAGATGTCTCTAAGGGTGTTGACATTTCTATGCCACCCATAGACATGTCATTTGTCAAGATTCACCATACTTCCAGAGGAACGAAGGAAGAGATCAAGGGACTGGAGAAAATGCCTGGCAATTTGAGGGGAAGCACTCTCCAACAGGATGGTGTCATCAACGAAGAGAGCATGGTTAATGGGTTGGACCCATGATTTAAAGGATAGAACTGGAATTTATCCCTCTGTTACCACATAAGTTGTACTTAGTGATTTTTTATCAAGTGAGCCTGGTGAACTGGACAAAGATTTTTTGTTCGGACTTCAGAAGACCTTCGGAAGTGCTTCTGGGAAGTGCTTGTTGTACTATATCACATGTTCATACCCCCTTGGAGGAGTTGTAATAAATGTTCTAGCATGATAGTGTCTGTAAAAGACTCGGTCTCTTAGAATTTATTTGTCAATCCGATCAGCCCAGGGTGTTTTTTCCCTTGGTTATTATTGGTTGTTGAATAAACGACTGATAATTTCTGAGTTTTTCACTCAATACCTCCAAAGTTGGGGTGGCCGGCTTGGCATTTAAGCCTATTGAGGTTATTAGAGTCTATGTGTCAATGTATAAACATGCTAGACATCATGGTCGAGACATATGAACATGTCTAAGTCCCCCTAGGTTTTTTCATTTTTTTAAATTTTTTAATTTTTTTCAGTGTTTTTTATTAAAATTTAATTTTTCTGAAACTTTGGCTATTTTTTAATAGTTTAATTGGAAAAATTGATTTTTTAAGAAAAGTGGGCCAAATAATCAGTTTCAATCATGTAGGTGCTCATTTTCAAGCTAAGAGCACCATGTAAACCCTTGAACCCACTATTTCCTAGTTTTGAGTGATTTTCCATCACTCAGGTTAGAAATCCCCAAAAAATCAATTATTGATTATTTTAATTAATAAATTGATAAATAATGGAGCAAATCCAAAATCATAGATCAGTGGATTCTCAGCCAATTTGATTGAAATCAGTCAGATCTGAACCAGATTGACTGGATTTGACAAATCCTTGACTGATGGAGGTGATCTCGATAGATCCAGAGTTGATCTTCAGCATCCTTTATGGGGAATTTTTCCCTCCCTCTCTCCTCCACATGTTTTGGCTCATTTGGATGAGTTTTGGTGGATGCTTCATTCAACAGGTTGAGGTGTCATTCAGATCAGTCCCCCGATTAACATTTGCACTCAGTGAGACTCAAATCTGGCTCAATTAGACATAGATCAGGCATTTATGGACTCTCCTTCAGCTATAGTGGTCTATCTCCTTGGGATTTGTGCCCCCCCTGGGCTACATCTCCTAGTATTTGTATATATCCAAGCATAAGCCTCCTCTTCCAAGCTAGTTAGAGTTGGATTGAAGGGCTTGCTATTGTAATACTGTTGTAATCTTTTTATTGTTGAAATAAAGAAGCTTTGGAGGCCAAATGGTGTGATGCTCTCATATGTGTGGATTAAGCATTGTCTTACGGATATTGATGTTGCCAACTTTTCTCTCAATTTCTGCATCTGAACCCTGTCTGGCGTGAACAATTCAGCTGAATCAATAGGAGTATAGTTGGGCAATTAAGGTTAATAGTTTTTCTTATATATCATAGCATATATGTTATAATATCTAGATTATACATGTTTAATAAGTTTATTTTCATGTAATTATCGTCTCTTTTCCATATATATATATCCATATCTCATGAGGTTTCCTGCAGGATTGTGTGTTTAGCTTTCAGGTAGCAAGAATTGGATGAGCTGTGGATCTAGTTTGACTCCACTGTACATCCAAAATATTTGTGAAGACATTGCCCCACTGTATTGCAGATCCACTTCAGCAACAAGCACTTCTCTTCTCCTTTTCCTCCTTCAAAAGCAAATTTTTTACCTGGTTACTTTGTTCATAGATTTGATATTGCTTAGATATATTATCTTAAATTAAATTTAACATATATCTATCTTCTCAAATCCCATAATCTAGATCTTGTTCTTAAAAGGTTTCATAAGCATTCTAGATTTAGCTTTAGGGAAATTGTCCTTTTTGCATGGAATTTTAAAGAGAATTTGTAGCTTGCATGCATTAGATTTATATTTTATGTTATAAAATATAAATATAGAAATCAGTGCAAATCATATTGGCTGCCTAAAATTAAATCCAAGATCCCAAGGAAAGCTTTCTTTCCTTGGTTCCCTTTTTACCCTTTTTAACTAGTTTTAACTTAGTTTTTTTTTGGTTAAAAGTAAGCTGACACAAAGGTACTTTCAGAGTGCTTGTGGGAATATTTCAGTCCAATGATATTTCTTATTTTTATCAGGTATAACATAAAATAGGAGGATCTTCTGTTCAAAAGTGACTTTTGGGCATTCTGAATCCCCCCAGGGTCTCCCTTTTTGAATGAAATCTTTAATTTTTGCAATTTGTAAGCTCTTGGTTTCATTCTGTATAAGAATCAAGAGGAATCATATCAGTTTGATGATATTTTAACTTCTGGTAATAAAAATAATTCTGAATAGGCTCTTTCAAGCCCATTCCCCATCCCCCCTGGGGGGATTTGCATCCGTGTCATTTTTTTCTTTTCGTTCATCTTTTTTCAATATAGCGTAGCATTAATCTGTAGGGTAGTATAATTTGATTTAAAATCATTTCCATATTCCATTTCTATTGGTTTCAAAGCAACTTTAATACTTACCCCACGAGCCTCCTTTTGAGCCGAAAGGTGAAGAAAGGTTCGTGGTAGTCTATATAGAAAATTGTGGTTTGCTTATATTTTTATGTTTCATTTTCTATCATCATTTTTTTCCATAACCATAATAAAATAAACCCCTCCTTGATTCCCCGATTGAGGTCCACTTGGACTGAAAGAGGTTCCTGGAGGGTTTTCTTTTTAACAAGAACATTCATCTCAAAATTTACTAAAATTGACAAGGCTTCGGTGTGTATGCTCTGCACTTGGATGCGGTTCGTTTGATCAGTCAAGCTATATCAAAAGCACTTGAGTGACTAATATAATTAGGATTCACTCTCCCAAATTGACAAACCATTAGGAGAAAATACAACACCTAGATCAAACCATTACAGTGGCAAAATACCCAAAGGAAGCGGGAACTTCTGAAAAGTGACCTCGGGGTGGTGATCTCTATCACACCCTAACGGGTGCGTTATGAACAATAGCCCCAGAGATTCCATTCAGCCTACATATTCCTTGCAGGTAGTCGTGAAGGTTTAGTTTTGGACATACTCCAAGTACTCTCGGGTATATCTGGAGTCCACCCCTTCGCCTAATTTTAATCAACTCA
>LPNX010028229.1:18354-39388 GCA_001517045.1 Pseudotsuga menziesii
TTCAAACTCCTAATTAATTCATTCAGTTTAACATCACCATACTAAGTAATTAGCCTTAGTAACTTAGTAGGGTCTACCCCCCTTGGCTTCATTAGGAGTTCAGCCTAAACGGAGGAGTAAAGAACAAGGTGGCAGCCTTGACTCGAGACTTGCCCCCAAGGACACACCGAGTGGCTTGAATATTTATGCCACGTGACCCAAGTGTGTGAAAGGTGGAAACACCCTCCTCAAGGATTCTATTGATTCTTCTGATCAGGGAGTCGGCTACAAGGATGTAGAGGAAAGGGGAGAGGGGACAACCCTTCCTAATTCCTCTCTTGGATTTAAAGAAATCAAAGGTTGTACCATTGATTAAGGGGGCTATCCAAGGTGAACTTATTCAGAATTGGATCTTCTTAATGAAGATAGGTGGGAAACCATACTTATACAAGACCAAAAAAATGAAATCATTCCTTAACTAGTCAAATTCATTGGCTAAATCAAGCTTAATAGCCATTCCAACTTCATGCTTCCTCCAACTGGAGTGTATTTCTTCTTTAACAAGGAGGATGTTATCACTTATATGATGATCGACAAAGAAACCTCCCTGATTTGGCAAGATTAGAGAAGGGATAATAGCCTTTAGTCAAAGGGATAGGATTTTGGAGAAGATCTTATAGGAGGCATTACATAGACAGATTGTTCTAAAACATTTTATGGAGGTGGGGTTGGGTTCTTTTGGAATTAGAGAAAGAAAGGTGGAGTTGGTTGCCCCACCCATATTCGCTTTGGACATCTCGGAGGTGAGGCGCACCAAATCCTTTTTTATTAGATGCCAACATATCCTATAGAAGCAGATTGGAAATCCATCTAGCCAAGGGGCTTTATTTGAATGGAGGGTCCATATGGCCTTTTTTATTTCATCTTCAGAATTAGGGGCTTCTAAAGCTTTAGAGTCCTTAGGACTGATTAGAGTGGGAATGCCCTTGGTCATATCAACCAAGTCCTCTTGTGATACTTCCTCTGCTTCATTGTAAATATTCTCAAAGAAACTCCTTACCTCAATGATGATCTCAGCCTAATCTGAGATGGTGGTTCCATCATACTTTTTAAGCTCCCTTATCGTGTTCCTCTGCTGCCTCTCTTTGCACTGATTATGGAAGAACTTGGTGTTTTGATCACCGCCAATTAGCTAAATATTTATGTATCGCAACCTCTAGCTTTCCTCCTCCTTCTTGAGAGTAGTTTGTAGTATTTTTTTCAAGCTCTATTTCTTGATCCAAAAGTTCTCTGGTTACTTCTCCTTGCTCCATGCTTTCTTGTAAAATTTCCATGTAATTTACAAGTTCAAGCATCCTTATTTTGGGCTCATGTTAATGTTTTGTGACCCATTGCTTGAGGTCGATCTTGACCTGCTTCATCTTTTTCTCACATATATAGGCAGGGGAACTAGGAACAAAGATGTTCTAGGCATTACGAATGATGTTCATGACTCCCTCTGACTCTAGCCAGAGATGATTAAAGTGGAAAGGATGTGGCCCAAGTTTCTCAACATATGAGAGGAAAAAAATCAAATCAGTTTGTGATCTAAAACAACTGAGAAAAGGAGCTTTGATTCTGGAATGGACAAGTTCTTAAGGAGATGTATGCTAACAAACACCGTATCTGATATTGCTGCAATGTGTCCCAGTACTAGCCTTCTGTTGTTCTGAGTGAAGTTACCATTTTTAGGCTTGATGTATGATAAGCCCCATAGAGAGATCATGTCCTCCAAACTCTGACTAAAAGGGTCCCTAATTTTTGAGCCACCCCTGCATTCTTTAGCTGAGAGGGTGACATTGAAATCACCTGCAATGATGTAGGGGATATGTTTTTCCCCTGCACATTGTTCTTCCAAAGAATTCTAAAAAATTCCTTTTTGAGCTTGAATGGTGGGACCTGTTGTCGCCTTTCACACACCTTGGGGGAACGTGGCAGAAATCTTCAAGCCACTCAGTGTGTCATTGGGGGCAAGTCTCAAGTCAAAGCTGTCACCTTATTCTTGACTCCTCCGTTTAGGCTCAACTCTTAACGAAGCCAAGGAGGTATACACTATTAAGTTACTAAGGAAAAATTATTTATCATGGTGATGTTAAACTGAATGAGTTACTTAGGAGTTTTGAAATTTAACCATAAACAACCATAGATGACAAGATAAAAAATGAGCACACAAAAGCACAATGCCGAGACACAATATATATATATATATATATATATATATATAGAAAATAGCCAGTTCCTTAAAATGGAGTAAAAAAAAATCAATGTACTTGCATGTGCTTGGAGTGAATATTTTGCAATTGCCTCTTGGTACATTTTAGGTTAATGTGAAATATGAGTTGATTAAAATTAGGTGAGGGGGGGAATCCAGATATACTCAAGAGTAAGTATTCAAGTTACTTTGATACTGAAATATTTAATATATGATAAAATAATAAAATCATGTTTTTCTACATGAATGAAACTAATCTAAAGTGAACATAAATAAGACAATGCGAAAAAAAGGCACAAATCCCCCCAAGGGGGATGGGGAATGGGCTCGAAAGTGCATATTCGAAGAAATTTTTTATTATCTGCTGTTACAACATCAGTAAAATGATATGAATCCTCTTTTTTCTTATATAGAATAAAACCAATATCTTCCAACTTTCCCAAAATTTAAAATTTACAGTCAAAGGGGAACCCCCTGGGGGATTTGAACGATCCCAAAGCCACTTTCAAAAAACACCTTCTCTTCTTTATGTTATTCCTGATAAAAGATAGTGATCATGTTAGAATTAAATATTCCCAAAATCACTTTGAAAGCACCTTTGGTTCAGCCTACTTTAAACCAAACAAAACAGAGTTAAAACTAGCTTAAACGGTGAAAAAGGAACCAAGGAAAGCAAGCTTTCCTTGGGATGTTGGATTGATTTTTGGGAAGCCAATGAGATATGCACTGATTTCTGGATTTAATATTTTTAAAACATAAACAAAAATCTAAAGCATGCAAGCTATGGATTTTCTTTAAATTTCCATGCAAAACAGATGATTTCCCTGAACTAGATCTAGAATGCTTAATGAGACTTTTTAGAAATGAGATCTAGATAATGAGATTTGAAATAATATATCTATTTAAATTTTACTTTAGTATGACATATCTAAATGATAACAAAGCTTGTAACCAAAGTAACCAGGTAAGATTTTGATTTTTATAAGGAGGAAGAGAGATAAAGAGTGCTGGAAGCCCCGAAGATCAACCGTGGAGATTTCCAGTAGAATGTCGAGGGACTATGCCTTTGAGAAATTTTTGGAGAAATTAAGGAATAAATATAGATCAGCACCCTCTCCAAGATGGGAACCTGCAACTGAATCCAAAGACTTTCCAAAATGCTTGTGAGATCCAGTTAATACCTAAACAAAGATTTCAGAATAGCATGCATATAAACTTATAAAACATGTTGAATCTAGATCTCTAAACATGCATCAAAAGGAAAGAGATGGACAATAAACTTATTAAAAAACTCCTTTCCTACAAATATCATAATAAATTTATTATCAATATTTTGCAATGAATCCATAAACAATAAGCAAATTATGAACATAGATACAGGTTACCTCAGTAAAACATGACAATGCTCATCCACACACACAATAACATGACACCGTCTTGCCTCCAAATATTATATTTATTTCAAATGAACAATAACAATAGTACAATAGCAACAACACCTCAATCCAAGTTCTAACTATCTTGGAATAGGTAATCCGTGCTTTATTTATAGCAAAAATAGGAGATCTATCCCAGGGGGTGCAAATCCCAAGGAGAGAGAGAGAGAAGCTGCATGTGGAGTGAATTTGGTCCTGATCTATGTCTAACTGAGCCTAATCTAAGTCTCACTAAGTGAAACTATCAATCGGAGAGTTGATCTATCTAGTACCTCAACCTGATGATTGAAGCATCCACCAAAACTTAATCAGATGGGCCCACACGTGTGGAGGAGAGAGAGAGGGTGCAATTCCCAAGATTGCATGCTATGGTGCACTCCGAGATCAACCTAGATCACCTCCTTCAGTCAAGGAATTGTCAGATCCAGTCAATCCCAAGCCGATGAGATTGATTTCAGTCAAATCGGAGCAAATCCCAATGATTTAGGATTTGGGGTTTTCTCCAGTATTTAATTATTTCATCAATTAAATAATCAATATTTGATTTTTAGGGATTTTTGACCTGAGTGATGGACAAATTACTCAAAAATTAGAAAAAGTGGGTTTATGGGTTTACATGGTGCTATAAGCTTGAAAATGAGCACCCCCATGACTGAAACTGATTTCCGATCCCACTTTTATTACAAAACCAATTTTCCCAATTAGACTATTAAAAAATAGCCTAAGTTTTGTAGAAAAATTAAAATTAAAAAAAAAAAACTTAAAAAATTAAAAAAAAAATAAAACCTAAGGGAACTTAGACATGTTCATATGACTCGACCATGATGTCTAGCATGCTTATACATTGACACATAGAATTTAATAACCTCAATAGGCCTAAATGCAAAGTTGGACACCCCAACTTTGGAGGTATTGAGTGAAAAACTTAGAAATTATCAGTCGTTTATTCAACAACCAATAGTAACCAAGGGAAAAAACACCCTGGGCTGATTGGATTGAAAAATAAAGTCTAAGAGACTGAGTATTTTACAGACACTATCATGCTAGAACATTTTATTACAACTTCCCCACAGGGTATGAACATGTGAAATAGTACAACAAGCACTTTCCAGAAGCAATTCGGAAGGTCTTCTGAAGTCCAAGCAAATCATCTTTGTCCGGTTCACCAGGCTCACTTGATAAAAAACCACTAAGTACAACTTAGGTGTTAACATCTGGCTCCAACTGCGGGATGTGTGCTTGATCTGGTCATATGCCAAGGGGAGGATACGAAAACACCAGAATCTCTAGTTTATACACCCTGTAAAAACATCTCAACTTGACAAGAAAACCTCAGTAGCACAAGCTTTATATAAAAACCAAATGAACCATTAAGATGATTTATTTAAACAAAATAAATGTAACCAACTACTGAAAAAAAGTTTTATTATAGCTAAGTACAAAACAAAAATGCGGAAAGTAAAAGCTCTTTTTCAAGGAGCTTATTTTCCTACTCTAAGCATGATATAAAAAGAGTTAAGTGTAATCAGAAATCCAACGTAACCACCTAAGCATTTTATTAACATAAATTGTTTTTTCCTTTTCTTTGGTTACCAGCCAAAGTAAGGATACTTTATTTAGAAAATGGAAACCTACGTGATGATCCGGAATGGGCATGATGGATGGGAAATCATAGGCATGAATAATGTCGTCAAATGTCTTCCCAAATCGGTAGGTGCTTGCATAGGCTACTTCTATCCATGACTGGATAGGGTTGATATACAAATCGAAATGACGAGGAAGATTGACTACACCATCATACTAATCATCAAGGCTTACTGGATGATAACTCATTGTATAAGCCCCAAGCGACTCCAAATCATAAGGAAACACTATATGTGAAGATGATAGTTGAGACTAATATTCTACTGACTGCATCATATCTTTCATTTCACAACACTGCTTCTCAATGTCTTCATTATTGATACCTTTATGTAGCTCTACATGATATGACTCTAAATGACCATATAAGAGTTTTGAATGCTGCTCTTCTATACTAGGATTTTCCCAGGTCTTCAGATCCATGCTTCCCTCTATGGAAGTATAGTAGATTGGACTTCAACAAATTTCTAAATAGATACTCCCCTTGCTGGATATAACATAGATAGGATTCTTAATAAGATATCCACAAAAATCCCAATAGTCATCAACACCATCTATGTCAGATGTGATGGATTCCCCATTTTTGATATCAAGTTCTGATATCAAGTTCTCTTTGTCTTCATTACTGATATTGATATATGGCTCAGACTGATCATATGGATAAACTGCATGCTCCTTTTCCATATCAAAGTTTCCCAAGGTCACATGGTCCATGCTCTCTCCTTTGGATATGCCATAGATAGGAGAATCAACAAAACCATTAAAAGTTTTTGGTTCATTATTTTCCTCTTTATTCATGTCTTAGATTGGATTTTCCATGAATGTCTAGGACTCCTCATCAACATCTTTGTGGGAGATAAGGGAGTCTTCGTCACTTGTATCATGCTCCAAGTTATACTTGTCCTCATTTTCATACTCATCTTCTTCAGAGAAAAGCTCACAAGGCAGTAAAACTTCCAGACTGTCATCATTATATGGAGAACACATAGGAGTCCCATCATGCACATTATGGTTTTCATCATAAGTTTCACTATAATATTTTGGAATGGTTTCATCCTTAGGTTTGTACTATTTACCTGGTGACAAAGGGTAGGCCTAGCCTACCATGTATACATGATCAGGCTCACTTGATGTTGTTTCCTAACTACTGACCTTAGGAATTCCATGTTCCATGACTTGATTTGCAACATAACAAGTGATTCTTGGTGGAATTGTTCATAGGGTCTACACCATGGAATTACTTCTTCTACCATGTTAGCTAAGTCTAACTAGTTTGGAATCCTAGGCTCTTGCTGAGGAAATTTCTTTTGATACATCTGGTTCTGCTTGGGCTGAAAGTTCCTAGGTCCATTATTCCTTTCCATTATGAGTATTCTATTTTGCATATGATTCAATTGTGCAGTATGATTGGGCATCTGTTGGTTTTAACTAGTAACCAAGTTTTTAATCACGTCCACCACCTTTTCCATGGGATATTTAGAAGTTCCCTTTTCTTTTGATTCAACGGATTTACCCTTATCTTTGTTGTAGGAAGTGTTTCCCCTAGTGTAACATGGAATGTTGGACTTGCCTAAATATTGCATATTCTTTTCTATTTTCTCGGCCAATTCCTGGGCAGTTTTTAGATCGACCGGTTCTTTATCTCTCAACTGGTACCTTAAGTCACCGGTGAAAGATTCAATGTAGGATATGAGGGTAGAGGCATTTTTTGGTTTGATGTCTCTAGAAAAATACACAACCACACACCTGATTTTAGTGTTAAATTCATCCATGGTTTCATTCTCCATCTTCTTTATGCTATAAAGGGTAGCAAGTAGATGTCTTGGTTTCTTCGTTTCTTTCCACTTCTTCCTAAAACCATCTCGGAATTCGCTAAGAGAATCATAATCTAGGTCTAGGTACCACTCTTCAACATTATCTTCTAAGGATAAAGCAAAGAGCTTCATTTTGACATCCTCATGGTCATGGGCAGCATCATTGCAAGAACTGACCAGGTGCTTTTCAAACTTTCAAATGTGAGACTTGGTAGTGATGTCATTATTGCCCTAAAATATGGGGAGCTTCTTGATAGAATCTTTTGGAATGGCATGGGGAGAACCTACTATCTGAGAAAAGTCAAGGGGTTTGAATAATTCTGTCATTTCTTGTGATTGGTGAACATGACTCTCTACAAATATGTGATGGATATCTGAGTTGGATTGGTCTCCTAATATTCAAGGTTTCTACAAGAAGTTTTCCTATTCAATCTATCTCTAGTAAAACTTTCAGGATCAAGGAGAGGATTGAATAATTACTGGCGGTTTCTTCAGGTAGAAATTCTTGGAGGGATGTTAGACAGTGGAGTCGCCAGATGGATCGAGTTTTAATTTTTATGTTTTTTAAAGACAAGACCAATCAATTTTTTTATCTCCTTAGTTGTTTAGAAAAAATTTAAGCTAAGTCGTAGTCAAGAATAAAAATATTTATCCTCGGCAACGGCACCAAAAAGTGTTTCCTCCTTTCACACACCTAGGGGGAATGTGGCAGAAATATTCAAGCCACTCAGTGTGTCCTTGGGGGCAAGTCTCGAGTCATGGCTCTCACCTTGTTCTTGACTCCTTCGTTTAGGCTCAAATTCTAATGAAGCTAAGGGGGGTAGACCCTATTAAGTTACTATGGAAAAATTATTTAGCATGGTGATGTTAAACTGAATGAGTTACCTAGGAGTTTTGAAATTTAACCATAAACAACCATAGATGACAAGATAAAAAATGAGCGCACGAAAGCATAATGCTGAGACACAATATATATATATAGAGAGAGAAAATATCCAGTGCCTTAAAATGGAGTCATAAAAAAATCAATGTACTTGCATGTGCTTGGAGTGAATGCTTTGTGATTGCCTCTTGGTACGTTTTAGGTTAATGTGAAATATGAGTTGATTAAAATTAGGTGAGTGGGGGACTTCAGATATACCCGAGAGTACTTGGAGTATGTCCAAAACTAAAAATTCACGGCTACCCACAAGGAATATGTGGGATGAATGGAGTCTTTGAGACTGTTGTTCATAATGCACCTGAAGGTGTAATAGAGATCAGTGGCTTGAGGTCACTTTTCAAGAGTTCCCGCTTCCTTTGGGTATTTTCCCACCGCTTATAGTTTGATTGAGGCATTGGATTTTCGCCTGATGGTGGTTGATTGGGGAAGGTGAAGACTAATTAGACTAGTCACTCATGTTTCTTTTGATGTATCTTGACTGATCGGATGAAATGCAGCCAAGTACAGTGCATAGACACCGGAGTCTTGTCAATTTTAGTGAGTTTTAAAGGATGTGTTTTCTTAGAAAGAAAAACCGTCTAGGAACCTCTTTTGGTCCAAGTGGAACTCAATTGGGGAATCAAGGAGTGGGTTGATTTTAGAACAATTACTTACAGAAATTAATGATAAGCAGCAAGCAAAAACAAATCACAAGTTTTTTAATTATTCCTACCACGCATCTCTTTCCCCTTGCAGGTCAATCAGGAAGTTGTGTGGTAAGTATTCAAGTTACTTTGATACTGAAATGTGGAATATATGATAAATTAATCAAATCATTTTTTTATACATGAATTAAACTAATCTAAAGTGAACAAAAATAAAACTGCAAAAAAAAACAAAAAAGGCGCGAATCCCCCCAAGGGGGATGGGGAATGGGCTCAAAAGAGCCTATTCGAAGAAATTTTTTATTATCTGTTGTTACAATATCAGTAAAATTATTTGAATCCTCTTGGTTCTTATATAGGATGAAACCAAGATCTTACAACTTTCCAAAAAAAAATTACAGTCAAAGGGGAGCCCCATGGGGGCATTTGAACGATCCCAAAGCCACTTTCAAACATCAGCTTCTCTTCTTTCTGTTATGCCTGCTAAAATATAGCATGCATTTTATAATTAAATATTTCCAAAATCACTTTGAAAGTATCTTTGGTTCA
This sequence comes from Pseudotsuga menziesii, assembly GCA_001517045.1. Taxonomy (NCBI): domain Eukaryota; kingdom Viridiplantae; phylum Streptophyta; class Pinopsida; order Pinales; family Pinaceae; genus Pseudotsuga; species Pseudotsuga menziesii. The sequence continues at coordinate 27,612 of LPNX010028229.1, forward strand.
GCCTACTTTATACCAAACAAAACTGAGTTAAAACAAGCTAAAACGGTGAAAAAGGAACCAAGGAAAGCAAGCTTTCCTTGGGATCTTGGCTTGCTGTTTGGGAATCCAATGAGATATGCACTGATATCTGGATTTAATCTTTTTAAAACAGAAACAGAAATATAACACATGCAAACTATGGATTTTCTTTAAATTTCCATGCAAAACGGACGATTTCCCTGAACTAGATCTAAAATGCTTAATGAGACTTTTTAGAAATGAGATCTAGATTATGAGCTTTGAAATAATATATCTATGTAAGTTTTACTTTAATATGAAACATCTAAATGATGAAAAAACTTGTAACCAAAGTAACCAGGTAAGATTTGGATTTTTATAAGGAGGAAGAGAGAGAAAGAGTGCTGGAATCCCTGAAGATCAATTGTGGAGCTTTCTGGTGGAATGTCGAGGTACCATGCCTTTGAGAAAGTTTTGGAGAAAGTGAAGAAGCGAGCTATATCAGCACCCTCTCCAAGCTAGGATTCTGCAACTGAATCCAAAGACTTGCCAAAATGCTTGTGAGATCCGGTTAATACATAAACAGATATTTCAGAATAGCATGCATATAAACTTATAAAACATGTTGAATCTAGATCTCTAAACATGCATCAAAAGGAAAGAGATGGCCAATAAACTTATTAACAAACTCCTTTCCTATCAAGATCATAATAAACTTATTATAAATCTTTTGCAATGAATCCACAAACAATCAGCAAATTATGAACATAGATACATGTTACCTCAGTAAAGCATGGCAAGGCTCATCCACACACATAATAACATGACACCGTCTTGCCTCCAAATATTCTCTTTATTTCAAATGAACAATAGCAATAGTACAATAGCAACAACACCTGAATCCCAGTTCTAACTAGCTTGGAAGAGGTAATCTGTGCTTTATTTATAGCAAAAATAGGAGATCTAGCCCATGGGGGCACAAATCCCAAGGAGAGAGAGACTGCAACTACATGTGGAGTGAATCTGGGCCTGATCGATGTCTAAATGAGCCCGATCTGAGTCTCACTGAGTGCAACTATCAATCAAAGAGCTGATCTATCTGACACCTCAACCTGCTGACTGAAGCATCCGCCAAAACTCAATCAGATCGGTCCACACGTGTGGAGGAAAGAGAGAGGGCGCAATTCCCAAGTTTGCATGCTATGGTGCACTCCCAGATCAGCCCAGATCACCTCCTTCAATAAAGGAATTGTCAGATCCAGTAAATCCCAAGCCGATGAGACTAATTTCAGTCAAATCAGAGCAAATCCCAATGATTTAGGATTTGGGTTTTCCCCATTATTTAATTAATTGATCTTAAACTTGTAATGTGGGGGAAGAGGTTCATGGATTTGAACCTGTGACCTCTTCCCCTTTGCCAAGCGCTCTAACTAACGGGCCAACCACAACACTTTATTTAATTAATTGATCAATTAAATAATCAATATTTGATTTTTAGGGATTTTTTACCTTAGTGATGGACAAATTACTCAAAACTTAGAAAAAGTTGGTCTATGGGTTTACATGGTGCTCTCAGCTTGAAAATAAGCACCCCCATGACTGAAACTAATTTTCAAGCCCACTTTTATTACAAAACCAATTTTTCTAATTAGATTATTAAAAAATAGCCTAAGTTTTGTGGAAAAATTAAAATAAAATAAAAAACTTGAAAAAAAAAATTTAAAACCTAGGGGGACTTAGACATGTTCATATGACTCGACCATGATGCCTAGCATGTTTATACATTGACACATAGACTCTAATAACCTCAATAGGCCTAAATTCCAAGCCGACCACCACAACTTTGGAGGTATTGAGTGAAAATCTTAGAAATTATCAGTCCTTTATTCAACAACCAATAATAAGCAAGGGAAAAAACACCCTGGATTGATCAGATTGAAAAATAAAGTCTAAGAGACCGAGTCTTTTATAGACACTATCATGCTAGAAATTTTATTACAACTCCCCCACAAGGTATGAACATGTGATATAGTACAACACGCACTTCCTAGAAGCAATTCGGAAGGTCTTCTGAAGTCCAAACAAATCATCTTTGTCCGGTTCACTAGGCTCACTTGATAAAAAAACCACCAAGTACAACTTAGGTGGTAATAGGACCATAGATGTTCCCAATCCAAAGGAATCCATTATTTTCCTTTTCTTCAAGATCCACGAAGGGCCAGTTCCTATTTTCGATAGCAGAGTGTATTGAAAATTTCTCCTCATCCCACCAAGTGAGAATACTTCCCGAGGTCCCAATTGCGCTGACTACTTTCCCTTCACCTTTTGTCCAAATTTTTTCCATTGTTGAAAGACTGTCTTCAGCAGTCTTTTTTATCTCCTGGATGAGGAGGATGGAGTTGGATTCCATTGATTTATATCTTTTGATAACTTCTATTTTCTGTTGACCTCCTAATCCTCGACAATTCCAAGAGACAAGCTTCATTATTTCTTATGTAGGTAAAGCGCCCTTTCCTTTTCCTTTTTCTCTTCTTCGATGCTAAGAAGATATTTACTAGCTAGAGGGTTTCTTACTAGAAAGTCTAAATTACATTGTTTTCATGCTGCTCTATCCCTTGCAACTTCCTCTTCTCTAATATTCTTGTTGGATTTCCTTCCCCTTCTAGCTTGTGGCTCTTGTTCTTCATTGCAATTTTTAGAAATTTCCTCTATATTTGCTTTTGCCCTTGATTAGGTGATTGAACCTCTAGAGTTTGTAGAGGATTCAGATGTTTCTTTTGGGTGGATTTGAGCAAGAATATCCTGAACGATTGGATCATTTTGCCTTAGAGGGGGATTTTCTTTTGGGTCTTCCTCTTCTCGGGGAATTATTATTTCCTCTCCCTCGACAGACTCAACAAATTCAATCTCTTCATTGGCTAGTGCTTGGAACTTATTTTTGGCTGCATTCTTTGCCAAAGTGGGTTGTGGTTGCATGGGTGCTACTTTTGTGCCCTTTCTTCTTCTTACTGCGTTCCAACCTTCTTCAAGGTTTTCATTAGTATTGGGTTTATCTCGATTTTTAGGGAAGAACTTAGAAAAATGCACATATTCATGAAAATATTTGCATTTAAAGGGTATTTGCTCATAATCCATAGTCTGCAGGTGATTCCAACCCTCCATTGACAGATTGATGGCTTCAGGAATCAATTTCTCAAAGTTGAATTCCACACATATCCTTGCACAAAAGAACATGGGGGGTTTGGGATCTGATTTATCAATGTATTTCCCCAGTGTATTTCCAATTGATCCAAAATCCTCATCATTCCAGCAGTGTAAGGAAAGATGAGGAAGATTCACCCAAACTGAAGCTGCCTTGGGGATTTCTTGTTCAGGATTGAAGGATAGATCCCATTTGTTGAGGTACCTACCCATAGGGCCCATAAAATATGGTCCATTTCTAAAGATGAGGTCTCGATTTTCTTTTTTTTCAAATATGAAGACAAAGCACCCCTTCCCAAAGAAGAGTTGTTGCACTTCCCCTTGAATGAGGGGTCTCCAGTTTTTACTGAGCCGTACTTCAACAGATCTAGGGGAGGTCCAAAGTCCCGTAAACAACCCAATCAGTTTATTCTTTGACAAAGTGACCTCTTTCTGGTTAGATGTTGCTAAATATAAATTTACATCAGGAATTTTAGAGCATTTCAAAAATAGAGAGGAGGAGGGAACACTGGTCATGAGGGGCACTTGATAAGCCATGATACAGAGAAAACGTTCTTCAAAACCATCGGGGTCTGGATCAGGGAGTGTTGTTTATCATGGGTAGACCCAGGTTTACTGTATTTAACCAACAACACCCCTAGCTCATTGGCCCTTTCGGCGACAGACCACGAAGCGACCTGAAGTCTCACCCGAAGTGATTCTAATGGGTTGGCCGAGGACTCAAGCATCTTGGACCAGGTTCTGTGGCATCCTATTTGCGACTCGCAGCTCTATTGGCTGCGAGGCCTCTCTCTCTGTGTGTCGTGCGGCCCTTCTGCTTGCATCGCGTGATCTCCTTGTCTCGCAGCTCTTCTCTAGTTGCGAGATCTCTCCTCTCTTGTCCTGTCGCGCGGTCCCTCTCCACATCGCGCAACTTCCACTGACTCACAATGAATCCAGCCTTATCGCATCACCGTGCACCAGGAAACACGTAACTTGCTCCCCAACGCTAAGCCCTTAACCTATGGTATCGTGCACCGCAGCTCCTCTGCCGGTGCGGTATCGCCTCCCTATGATATCCTACTCTCGTGGCTTAGTGCACTTAGTGTTGTTCGTGTCGACTTGCAAGACTCAACATACCAGGTTGTTTAACACTGCGACTAGTGACTGTTCAAGAAAAGCATAAATGAACCCACATACAACATGCCAAAGACTTCAACTTATGTCTATCCTTCTATAATGCTGTGAACTGAACAACGTATACATACATTCAACTATAAACCAAGCTCATATAATAACTAACAGATGCAACAAATAAACACAACGCATGAATCAATCACATAACACTTGATTTTAACATGGTTCACCTCCAGGATGGCAGTTACGTCCACAGAACTATGTTTCTATTATAGCTCCAGGGAAGGTAAACACAGTTCTGTTGCACTACATATGCAGCTTGAGATCTTCAGGGTAACTCTGCACAAAGCCTGGAGCCCTTCTCTCTTAGATCTCTTCTCTATCTCTATATTGTCTCTCTTACAATATACTCTTCCCTCTCTTCAATTCCTGTGGATTGTTACAATACAAAATAACAATAAGCTAACAGACTACTGATGATCTGACTAGCTGGATGGCCTAAAATGCCTAAAATGCCAAACTTTTACAATACAAACTACATCCCTTTATAGGCGGCCCGAAGGTCTCGCCATTACAACACTGTGGGCCTGTCCCAACAGTAACCCAAACCCTAACTAGTGACAGTCGATGTATCTGTACTTTGAGGTAGCCGCTATCCGTCACACCACAACTCTCTACAGTATTCCATGCTTCCCGACGCTGACCATGGGTACTATGCACCGCTTCCCTTTACCATAGCTTCCTGTAGTCTTCCATGCTTCCCAGCGCTGACCATGGGTACCGGCGGTGCTTCCCTTTTCTGTCCTTTGTCTTCAATACCTCAGCCTCGTTGCTCCTTTTCCTTTATGAGGGTAGCTGAGCCCTCCTGTCATCCACCACTTCCTTCAATGCAGTGGGTGAGCTCTCTCTTCTCGGCCACTCAGATACCGTCGTCTTCCTTGAATTCTCTGTCTTCTACAGTCACGGTTTCCGGCTGTCATCTATAGCTAGAAACCTGCTACGGTGTCGTAGCTCTACCTCTTATATCCCCGCCAAAACTGTCTATCCATCAAAATAGCAGCTTCTTCTATAGCTGCGGGACCCTACTCCAACAGTCCCCTAACACTTACTTATGGCTCGTCCCCGAGCCACTACCAGCGGGCTTCTCCTACTGTAGCTTCTCCCTGGCTTCCTGCGAAGTCCGTTGCAACTTGTCGCGAAGTCCTGCGACTTCGTCCTGCATCGCTTCGACATGCTCTTTTTAGTTTCTGTAACTTAGTTCGATGGGTTCTCTTATATTTCCTTCCCTTAGTTATGCTCTCTCTCTCGTCGCTCCTGAGACCTTTTAAAGGTCTGCAGGTCTTGAGAAGTCTTCCACAGATATCCTTTCCTCTTTTTCTGGGTTAGAACTTTTATCACAAGGAAAATATGTATTTTCCAGCCTTCTCAAATGTTTCATTCAGTCTGGAGCCTACTTATGTGAAAGGTATACAAACCAGGAATTTGATTCCGAGAACAAGTCTTTTTCTGCATCTGGAAGTTCTGCTTGTTCGGTTTGTTTTCCCTTTCACCTTTCTTCTCAACAACTCGCTCCAGGTATTCACGCTGCTCGGGTTCCACATATTTTCATTCCTGACCTTTGGAACCTCTTGTTCTTCTCTTAGCTGATGAGATAGGTCATCTTCCTTCTCCCATTGCTTCCTTTTTCTCATTTTTACTTTCTTCCTGGCGGGAGATTTCTTCTCATCATTCTGCCGCTCTGCTTTCTTATATTCAGTGATCGGCTCGGCTTTCTTCTTCTCTTTAGCAGAGATTTTGATGACATCTTCTACATCCTGCGCTTGATTCCTCATCCTTGGAAATTGTCTTACTTGTGATATTCCTAATTTCACAACCCTGGGCGGCGTTGTCATAGCGGACATACGACCACCAGGGTTGAAACGTCGCAGCATGTCTTCTAAAGGTTCCTCCTTAGACAGAACCCACTTGGTGTAAAATGCTGGACGTGCAATGGCTGCAATCTTTGGAAACCAGCCATTGCTTACTCTGTAGCTCTCGGGTTTTTGCAAGTGTAACCCTATCGAATGAACAATTTCTTCTTTTATGCCAGAGGAAACAATCCCGGACGCAATGGTCATCTAGAATGAATCCGTCGGTCGTAATAATGACATGGATGAGACCACACCCATCATCCGATCCTCAATAAATGCTGAAATCCAATCACATTTCCCTCTAAGCGTGTGTATGGGCGCCGATCTCGTCGAAGATTTGCCAAATATGGAAACTTAATTATGCTGCTGCCAAATCTACGGTAAGGTATACCGGTCATTTCCTCATTAACTTCCTGTCAGAAGGTGACTTGACTAGCCCTCTGTCGGTTACAAAAATAGATACATGGCATGGGGAAACATCGCGTTGTTGCGCTGCAACACTGCATCACCTGCGCAAACAAACACGCGTTTTTTTTTTCTTCCCGCAAGCCACTGATGACTTGCGCAGAATGAACCGACCTTATGTGATTCCTCGTACTTATAATACCTTCCGGTGTAGACTAGTTCCCGGTGCGATTCCTCCTTTCAACTACACTGGACATCTGCACCACCATAAACTGGCTAAGCTAGGGCTGAGAGGTGTGGTGGCTATGACTATAGATCTTAAGCCTACTGGCATTAATCAATGTGGGAAGAAGCTCCCCATTCAACTGGCTGAGCTGAATGGAACCTCCCTCTGTAACTTGCTGTATCTGATATGGCCCCAGCCAATGTGTCTTGAACTTCGCTAGAAACTTAATGAATTTACTGTCGTAGAGGAGTACTAGGTCTCCAATCTAGAAAGTCTTGCTCTTAATGTGCCTGTCATGCCAAGATTTTTCTCATTCCTTCTGCACTTTCTGATGGAAGCCAGCGATGAATCTGTCTTCCTCTAAGGCAAGCAGCTGTGCTAGCCTTTCATTCACTGTGTCTGTATCAGCCATCCCGGTAATCTAAGCGATTCTTAAACTGGCAAGAATATACTCCATAGGCATAACAGCCTCCTGTCCATACACCAAGCTGAAAGGTGTGTGTCCTATAAGTTTCTTGCATGTGGTCCTATACGTCCATAATACAACATTAACTATGAGGTCCCAATCATTCCTTTGGCTGTTGCAGATCTTTGTAAGAGCATTTTCTAAAATCTTATTAAAGGCCTCCACCGTACCATTAGCCTGTGGGTGGTAGGGAGCGCTCTTATGGTGCTGAATTTGGAATTATTCTGTCAAGGCCTCAATGGTGCGGTTCAAGAAATGTGTGCCTTGATCACTCATCAAAATTACGGGGCAGCCGAATCTACTGATGATGTTCTCAAAAAGGAACTGTGCAGCTATAGCAGCATCACAATTTCTTACTGCTTTGGCCTCCATCCATCTGGTGAGGTACTCTGTTTCGGTGATAATATATCTCATGCCAGTGCGCTTTCTTGGTGGGTTTATAGGACCCACAAAGTCTATAGCCCACTTGTCAAATGCACGCAACGTAACCTGTGGGCCCAGCGGCATTTCATCTCGTCCCGAGGGTTTTCCTACCCTCTGGCAGATATCGTAGCATCTGCAAAAGTCCTTGGTGTCCTTATGCAATGTAGGCCACCATAATCCTGCATCTAGGATTTTCTGCGTAGTCAGCTTTCCTGCGAAATGACCTCCTACGGTTCCTGAATGTGCCTCTCTGATAATAGCGTCTTTTTCATGCGGCATCACACATCTGTGCAAAACTTCATCCAGTCCTAACTTGTATAGGTGTCCCGCGATCAGGGTGAAGTCTACTGCTTTAACAACCAACTGCTTCTTTTGCTGCTTAGTAAACTCATCAGGTACCAATCCTGTAGTGAGAAAGTGGATAATATCAGCATAGTAGTCGTCTGCGATCTGGATAGAAAACAACTGCGCATCTGACAAATTGTCCTCTAGGTTACTTGGCTCTTCTCCTGAGTCTATCCGCGACAGATGATTAGGTCCGGCATTCAATATTCCTAGTTTAACAATGATTTCAAAATCATACTCCTGAAAGAGGAGTAACCATCTGCAGATTCTCCCCCCTAACACTAGCTTATTGACCAGATACTTTAATGCGAAATGGTCAGTAAACATCTTGAACGAGGCACCCAATAGGTAGTGCCTGAACTTCTGCATCGCATACACCATAGCTAGGCCTTCTCTTTCTATCGTGGTGTAATTATTTTCTGTTGTCGATAGCTTTCTACTAGAGTATGTGATAGGATGATCAATATCCCCTTCTCCTGGTTGTGTTAAGACAACCCCTAGTGCGATGCCAGATGCATCCACATGTACATGAAATGGCTTAGTCCAGTCTAGAAATACTAGGATGGGCGCTGTAACCATCTTTTCTTTAAGTGTGTCTAGACTCTGCTGACATTCCTCATTCCATAAGAACTTTACATCTTTCTTTAGCAAGTTCTCCATTGGTGCTGTAATCTTTGCATAGCCCTTGATGAACTTTCTGTAGTACCCGGTATGACCAAGTACTGTCCTCAGTTGCTTGACTGAGTTGGGTGCTGGAATATTTACAATGATGGCAATCTTTGCGGGATCTACCATCAGGCCTTGTCTGCAAACAATGTGACCCAACAAAATACCAAATGGTGCACAAAATATACATTTCTTCAAGTTTAGAGAAATATGGTACTGCCTACATTACTCTAACATCAGTCTTAGATCTCCTATGTGCTTGTCAATTAGTCCAAATACAGTCCAATCATCAAAATATACTTCTAGGAATTTATGGATGTATTCTTTAAATACAGCAACTACTACTCTAGAAAATATAGCTGATCCATTCTTAAGACCAAAGGGCATTACCGTATACTGGAACGAGCCCCATTCTGTTGCAAAGGTGGTCTTGGATCGATCTTCTGGATGTATTCTGATCTTATGGTAGCCTGAAAATCCATCAGTGAAGGAGTAGACCTCCTGTCCTCCCACATTGTCTAATACCTCATCAGTGAATGGTGTCGGAAATGGATCGTGAAGTGATGTATCGTTGAGCTTGCACAGATTGACACAGATCCTGATGTCTCCTTTGGTTTTCTTCTCTTATATGACCATGGGGCTAACCCATTCGCTTTCTTCTACAGGCTCAATGTTTCCTGCTACTAGCTTCTTATCGATCTCATCCTTTAATTTTTCTTTATATCGTGGATTTAATCTATATGGGCGTTGTTTGACTGGTCTAGCATTCTCCTTCAATGGTATCCTCATGACTCCCAGGTCTCCGACTATTCTCTTCATCTCTGTGAACTTGGTGGGAAATAGGTCCTGATAGTCATGTAACAAGTCTGCAATCTGTCCGACTGTTTCATCATTCCAATAGTCTCCAATAGAGGCAAACTTAGGTTCTGTGTCTGTGCCAATATTGATCTTTTTAATCCTTACGGGCTCTGTGATTGCTGGAATTTATAACTGTGGTCCCTCAACATCGCGAGTGCCTTCTGACTCCAAAATGTTGGTGTCATGAGGATCCTCATCCTCTTCCGCTGGTTCAGATGCAAAATTATAACACTCTAACGCCTCTTTTAGCTGGATATCCCACTCAGGTTGAGCTGACACTGATATGGTACAATCCTCAAATATCTTACTCTTTATTACTTGTAGGTCCTGATCAACACTTGGATACTCAGATTCAAAAGCGAAGGTGAGTAGGAAGCTGTCTATCATTAGTGACCATGTAGTTGTTCCCTTGCGCAGTTCAGTCTCTGTATACCAGTTCCTTGGAACTATATCCAAAGTATGAATGAATCGGTGAACCCATTCATCCTTGGGAATGTCCGACCAATTCTGTTCACATGTCTGAATGTATGATCTAGGGTCACTCTCTCTTGTGTATTTGTGCTGGACATACTCTCTATCGTCAGAAAATCTGATCACCATGAATCTCTTAATATCATCCCATGATGCGATGCTCTCTTTATGTGCATACCACCATCTTGCAGGTGTGGCTTGTACTGCAAGGTCCATAGCTGCGATCCTCTGCTCATGAGGAATATGTTGTTCAAACTGCTCGAGAAAGTCCTGGATATCTGTTAGACCATGAAACGATGGAATCTTATTGATCTCTGTGCCAATCCATCGCAGTGACTTATTCAAGTACGCGCTTCTGCGCGCTGAGACTTCGTGAAGTCTGCTCTGCCAGTTCTCTAGACCAGCGTCTAAATCTGATGTGCATGAGCTGTCACATTGCCAACTAATATTCCCTTCTACGGTTGGATTGATGTAGTCGCTCTAGTTTGTGGTCATCTGATAGAGGCTCTCCATGTTATGTGCCTCCTCCTCTGCTCGGATAGGTTCAATATATCTAGGACCCTGAAAAGGATCCAACGGTGCGATGACCCGGATCTGCGCATCCTCAAAGGTGATTTGTCTTCTCTCTAGGTCGATAACGGCCATGTTACCGATTTCCCAATCAATTCCTAGTAGTGCTGGATACGGTCTACTATCGCCAATGATTTCTATAACTTCAAAGTCCGCAAAGCTGCGAACTCCGTCAATGTCAACTAGCACCTGCGGTAACCGACCCAGGGGTGACACACGCTGCTGATTAGCTAATCTCAGATGGATAGGCGATCTGATTAACTTAGGGCTACCCATATATTCCCATGTCTGCTTAGTCAGAACATTTACATCTGATCCCAAATCTAGGATCACCTCATCCATTTCAAATTCTCCAACCTGTGCTGTGAGTTGCATCTCTCTTCCCGTTCTTGTATGTCCTGTAATATTATGAACAACATGCTATGTACTGCTCATGGAAGAGGGTGGCTGAGACTGATCTATAATGTGCTGAAGTTCCGTGATAGCTTGCTCATTTCTTACAAGTTCTTAACAACTCCGCAGGAAGGAATGTACACTTCCTGTCATCTCATCCTCATCGCATCTTCCCGATGTGGTAGCCTGGGATGTCTGTACAAGGCTATCGCCACAAGGTTCTTGCTGTGGTACGCCCCTAGACAGCGGTACCTATGATCCTGATTTCATAGGGTCTGTTGTCCGCCGATTGCACACCAGCAGCAAAAATCTTTCGAAAGCTGTCTCCTCACTTGAGAAAGTGGGAGAGGTGTGACCTTGGGGGCAAGCACAGAGCTAGGTACTGTCACCTACTCCTAGCTCCTCCGTTTAGGCTAACTCCTAACGAAGCCAAGGGGGGTAGTCCCTACAAAAGAGTTTCTATGGCTCTTAAGTTGTTTAAAGTGTTTTGATTAGTTGTGGATGCGGATGGGTGTTGTTTAGGAGTTATTATGATTTGAAGTGTTTGTTTATTATGAATATGAAATTAAATCAAAAGCAATCCACGTTGCTAACAAGAGATCACACATATAAGCAAAGATTCCAGGCTTATAACTTAACCATTCAAATATAATCAATTGAAATGGACCATAGACAGTTGATCAAGATAGAAAATTAATCAAATATAACAAAGGACCAGTGCCTTATGGAG
>LPNX010028237.1:0-68121 GCA_001517045.1 Pseudotsuga menziesii
TATCACCCTGCATGATTAAGATAGGCACATGCATTGCATACATTAAGTCAAAATACAAATTCCGGTGGACCGGGCCGCAACCGGTAAACCCTTGTTGTTACTTTGAGCTACGGTAGCCGGACCGTAAACCTGACGGATTCCCTATACCAAACAGTCAGCGGGCTAGTTGGGAACGCTGATTGGGGAGAATCCCTTACTGTTGCCGCCTGCGAATTTCCAGTCCTCAACACATTGGAAAGTCAAAAACTCATCGGTAGATATCTTGCTGCATCTAGGCCAAAAACGTTATATAATTGGTTTGAAAATAAACACAGCTCACTTGAGAAGATTATGAAGACTTCCCAACTCTCAAATCTCAAGAACTCTTCTTGACTTTGTATCTCTCCATATTTGATACACTGCATTCCAATCAACAATAGATAATTCAGGTCCATTTAAAGATATTCTCATTAGCACATCTAGTGTATCCAATCCTAACCTTGATTTTCGAATGTCCCTAATGATATTTTGCTTAGAAAATACTCTTTCACAATCCACTGTACTTTCAGGAATAGTAAGTATAACTTGCCATAATTTCATTATATGAGGATAATTTGTGTGCCACTGTTTTGTGTTACGAAAGACCTTCCATGCCTCTTTCATTGAGAATCCCTCACAAGCCAGATTTAATGAATCGACAAAAGGGTGCAGCTCTCTTTTGCAGGCTTTAAAATCAAACAAACATACATTTTTCACATCATTTGATATGGTATGTTGCAAATGTTGAAATAGTTTAGAAAGCCAACACTCTGAATTTTTCTCATGACTGTGACATTCTTCCGGATAATAACAAGGACTAAACAATTTTGCCGCATTAAAAAGATGAAGATCTGGAAATCTTTCGTTCAAAGAGTCTATGAGAGACTCAATATAGCCTTCTGTGATTTGCTGACAAGTCTCTTGTGTGCCTTCTATATGAGGTTTCATAGTTTGCTTCCTATCATTATAATCAATATCCATAGTTGGAATAGAGATATATTGCAACTCATGTCTATCTATGAGTACTCCTTCATCTTTAATTTCAATGTATCCATATTGTGAATCACAAAGAAATTTTGAAAGGTAAGTTGTACCTTCTGCAAATGTTTCTTTTCTCAAAAACCATCTTGACAATGTACTTATAGTTACTTCAAGAGCCAACCCAATAGTTGTAATGTCTACATTTTCTGCTTGAAAAGTCTTGTTTAACTTATTCAATTCACCTAACACATCAGCAAGCATATGCAAACAAAATTGAATGGAATAAATTTGTGTCTTATCATACCATGATGAAGTTTTTCTTTCATTTTCCCACAATGTTAAGATTGCTGGCATAAGCTTCACAAGCCTTATAATAACTTCTCCCCTTGATAACCATCTCATGGTGTGTATTTGTAGCACATCAAGAACATCGATTTGCATGACATTAAGCAAATCATTAAGTTCATTGCTTCTCTTTGGTGAGTTTTGAATCCATGAATATACTTTGTTTGCAATTTTTTCAACATATAATAATTCAGGTATTTTTTTAGAGGCATCTGCTGCTTCTAGAGACTCACGATGAGCTACACAATGAACTGTAATAAGGTTTGGAGTGTCTTTTTTCAAATGTGAAACAAAACCATTTTCATGTCCAATCATTGTTGAAGCCCCGTCTATAGAAACAAATATCAAATCTTTATAATGAAGGCCTCTATCATTTATTAATTGATTGACGCTATCATAAATCGTTTTCCCTTTTCCATCCATTACATTTTTCAGCTTCATAAATTGTGAAATGGGTGGCCCAAGACCTTTTGAATCTAAATATGTAGGATAGACAACAAGATGTTGCTCTAATATTCGATCGGTACTTTCATCAACCATTAATGAGAAGAAATGACTATCCATCATATTTTTTATCTGAACTTGTTCAAGGTGTTTTGATATGCAATAGATAAAATCATTTGCATATTTTCTATTTGTGTATGAGGAGTACTCTTGAGACTTTCACATATCTGGTGTTTTTGCATCTATGAGAAATTTGCATAGTTTCATACTTTGATAAAGATAAATCTTCTTGGCACACAAAATATGATAATTTCATGGTAGAAATAACTCTTTCCTTATTAGCATTTTCCACTTGTCTAACATGATCTGGAATTGGATTCATATTTCTCTCTAATGCACTAATCCATATTGCCTTGGCATCTTTATGTATTAGTGATTTTTCATGAGTAACAAGAGCATCATGTTGTAAAGTTGTACAACCATTTCCTAGACCCCATGGTCCACTCATCCTATACTTCTCACAGTAGCTACATATCATATATATTTCATCATCCCGCCTCACATAATTCAACCAATCAAACTTATCTAACCATTCCATACAAAATTTTCTTTTTGTTTGCACTTTCATTTTCTTGTGATTATCAACCTCTTCTTCAACTTCATTTGTTTCTTCATAAGATAAACTTCCAAATATTTCGTCAAATTGTTGCTGCAATTGAGTATTATAAAATTCTTCGCTTGTGTTTGAATCATTTTCAATATTGGAAGTTTGTCCTTTTTTCCATCCATACATGTCTCCAATTGTGAGTTGGATTTTTCTTTTTCCAGACATTGTAAGTTTTAACCATTAACCACCTATATACAAAAAATAGACCAAACCAAATAAATTAACTTAAACAAAACCACATAAAAAAGTGTGCTTAAAAAAAAAACTATATAAAAAAATAACTTATACAAAACTAATTAAGAATGATAAATTACATTATGAAATATTATAAAATATCAATTGAAACTAATTTTTTTTATGTATTTCATAGCCAACATTAATATAATAATACTAAATTTATTATATATTTGATAACTACATACTAACTTAACCTAGTTATTTTATATATAATATTTTTTAGTTATAGAAAATTTGTACAAATCTTATAAAATAGAGTAATTATACTCCAATTGTAGTTTTTTTATCAAAATAAAAATATATACAACTTTATGTTATGATAATGAAAATAAATAATAAACTAAAAATAAATATTAATTACAATATATATAATCTTCCTTTCCTGCCAAATAAATTGAGATTAAACAAAACATCAAACAAAAAGGTAGATACCAAAAGAAAACATATAAAAGGTGAGGCAGAAATTGATCACGCCCTATGGATCACAGTGAACATAGCCTATGGATCAGTTTAAATCCCTTCAAGATGGCTCCTACCTTCAAACCCCGGGGAACAGATTCCCTGCAGGAACTAAACATATGACATATGGTGACTTGACCTCCGCAATACCAGGTGACCTACTAATACAGACTCAGCTTTAACCAGCACAACTTTATGTTTGGATGTACAATATTAATGGTTATCATGAGAATATAGCCACGACCCGTGGGATTCTCACTTGCAAGCTAGTATTTATTATTTGTGTGACTTCCAGATATGTTATTTATTATTTGTGTGACTTCTAGATATGTTGAGGTGCACAAAACCTTTTTTGTGCTAGAATGGGATTTTAGCATTTATAATCAATACCATGATATCAATGCAGTATTTATATTCAATCATTTTTAGCAGAATCATTGGTGTTATGGTGAAAATTATTTAGCAGTAGGAGTTTTGGTTTTTTTCCAAGGCAATTGCAAGAGTGTCTTTGAATATTTTCATAGGAGAAAGGCCTTGGCTTTTCTCCACTTGCTTTTCGAGAACCTGGAACTTTTACTGTTAAATAAGTTTTGTTACCATTAAATAAGTTTTGTTTTTGTGTTGAGTAAACTTATTTAGCAGTTGGAGTTTTAGTTGTTTTCAAGGCAAGTCTCTTTTGTGTTAGCCAAACTTATTTAGTAGTTGGAGTTTTAGCTGTCTTCAAGGCAAGTATTTTTTGAGTTGGCCAAATTTATTTAGCAGTCAGAGTTCTAGCTGTTTTCAAGGCAGTGCAGGAACCGTGTTATAATATAAATTAAGTTTTTTATGATTTTTTTTTCTTCTATGTTTGATTAAAATTGTTAAAATGCATAAATAAAATTGTTCAAGTTTTTTTTAAGAAGAAATTGAATATAGTTTTACAATATACACTTTGAAAAATAAAAACTCCATCGTCAAAAGTCATAAACTTATGAGGATAAAAATCAATGATCAAAACTATTTTGCATAAAAACAAGAATAAATTTCTAGACCTAGCACCGATTAATGGGTTAGTGGAATTTTGCAGGAAAGCATGGAATTTCGTATGGTTCCAGATCTGATATTTTGGAGGTTCGGAGAGGAGAATTTTACTCAAAGTTGTTACACTGTAGAAGATGCAGGATTGAGCATGATGAACGAGGGAACAGATGCAAAGACAGGTGGAGTAAGAGAAGCTCAGGTACTTAGATATAAAGAGAAGAGACAGACACGCCTATTCTCTAAGAAAATATGGTATGAGGTTAGGAATCTAAACGCAGAGAAGCGGCCACGGATGAAGGTTTCCTTCTTCACCTCTACTACTTCCTAATGAGTTAATAGACAATCTTCATATTAATGGATCCAGTTCTTACAGATCTACCCAACATGATACAATGTGCATTATTAATTGTCGATGCTGCCTAAAAAAAATGATCTGTGTTGGATTTGCAGGGACGTTTTGTGAAGACATGTTCTAGGCTACAACTTAAATCTAAACTATGACAATCTATGACAGCCAGCTGACCTACCACTACAGGATAAACTATGATAGGTCTTTACATATGTACTATCTGAAGGTCTATTTCCGTTTGTTCTTCTTTAGCTTTCCCAAGCAGATACAATTTATTTGCAATCAAGTATCGGAAGCTTGCAATTGACAAATGGAAGGTTAACTGGTGGGAGTTTGCTAGTATCAAACAAAAGAATATTGATTATAAAAATATTTTGGGTCAGAATTGGTCCTTGCGGTATCATTTCTTAAAAGTTCAACCGAAGATAACCTAATATTCTTCAACTCAAAGAACAAAACCCAGAAACAAAAATGTAACCACAATTTAAAGAACCAAACAAATGCATAGAAAATTGTACCTTCTGCTATCATTAGAGGAAATTTGGGGTCTAAAATGGGCCTTATAAGAAAACGTGCCAAAATAAGTTTTTGTGAGTTGGAATTCAAGAACCAATAGAATTTCAATAAAATAAGTCAACCATAATGGTTGAATTGGCATATTTGTCATTAAAAAAAACTACTTTTTTTGTTCGTATTTTCGACATATCTCATTGTGTTTTTACTAAAATTTCGATCGGGAGAGCTCGTTAGATGCGGAACTTGATTCTGCATCCAACGAGTACCCACACTGCATACTTTTGACGGACCCCGCTGCCCCAAAAACAAGAAATACCTGAAAAAACGTGATGATGATGTCATCATCACATTTTTTTAGGTATTTCTTTTTTTGGGGGCAGCGGGGTCCGTCAAAAGTATGCAGTGTGGGTACTCGTTGGATGCGGAATTAAGTTCCGCATTCAACGAGCTCTCCCGATCGAAATTTGAGTAAAAACACAATGAGCTATGTCGAAAATACGAACAAAAAAAGTAGTTTTTTTTAATGACAAATATGCCAACAAATATGCCAAATGTGATGATGACATCATCATCACGTTTTTTCAGGTATTTCTTGTTTTTGGGGCAACGGGGTCCGTCAAAAGTATGCAGTGTGGGTACTCGTTGGATGCGGAATCAAATTACACATCCAACGAGCTCTCCCAATCGAAATTTGAGTAAAAACATAGGGAGATATGTCGAAAATATGAACACAAAAAGTAGTTTTTTTCTTTCTTCCTCCAAAATTAATCAATATTATTTTATTATTTTAACTATTATTTTATTATTTTCCTTAGGAGGCCCATTTTAGACCCCAAAATTCCTCTAATGATGCTAAATGTTATACATTCCAGTAACCTGGATTCTTTACATAATAGTTGAGAATGTTGAAAGAATAATGAATGATTAAAGTTTTCTCAGACAGTACGAATACATGTGTATATCGAATCAGGATTCTTCACCTTTTATTCTTCTGTCATCACAGAAAACCTTAACCCGAGCAAAAGCATAAAATAGGTCCAGAATCATTCCTAGATGAAGCAGGAGGAGCAATAATGCCGAGAGGATTTCCACTCGACCAAATCAACCATATTCTTGGCCCATGAAAGGTCGATATTCAATTAATTAGTGCTCTTGACTCGTGAGTTGTGCATTTACTAATATTGCATCACCAATACGAGTGGTGCCAATCCTTGCTTAAAGGAAATTCTACCTAAATTCTGTTGGAAAAGTTAGGCGGCTTAAGGTATAGGGTAAAAAGCACGATTCGGTAAGGAGGTTTCAACTTTCAACCAACCCCCCCCAAAAAAGACTACATAAATATAACACATGTTTGTATAACACAGTCACCTTTGAAAATAATTATAAAAAAGAACACTATCTGGCACTCACCAGGAAGGCCAAGTTCCAACCTCCTATGTTGGAACAAAACCCAAATACAAAAAACAAAATAAGAGAGATTTTGATGTACCTTAGATAAGTCCGAATAAAACTTTGGTTTTTTTAGCTGGTGGTAGTATGGATTCTAGAACTTTGGTTGTTTCTAGCTGGAGCCTCGTGGTAGCATTATCGCGCTTGGTTCAAAGATTGGAGTCCACCAGGGAGGCCGCAGCACAATTGCAAAGGATTTTGAGTAGCAGGTGGACCGTGGACCGTGGAGGGCTTGCGGCTGGAGCGAGATGCCTGCCATGTTGCATGGCTGCTAGTTCAATTTTCAGTCCTCCGAGGCTTCCCAATTCCCATTGCCCATTAATGTTGGGTAGTGGGAAATTAATTAACACACTGTGCAAATTGTAATGGAAATATTTTTTTGGATTTGTAGTACATACCCACGCCACAGGCCACTGTCCACCAGGCACCAGCTGGTCACAGGCTGACAGGGCCACCCCTGGCCCATTTAATTTTTGAAATAACTTAGCTTAATCCTTAATCTACCCACTCATAGAGGGGCGAGGGCCATGCGGCCTTTGCAGACTCCAGGTACTATAAATTTTGACGTCTGATAAATATGAGTGGACGTCAAACTGACGGTTTGAAAATTTTGGAGGACGTAGATGTTGACGTGTTAAAAAAATTTCCACCTGTCAAATACGTGTAAAAATGAAATTTTTTTTCTATGGAACGCCAAATTCCAAGCCTGCTCATGACTCATGAGTTGTGCATTTACTAATACTGCATTACCAATATGAGTGGTGCCAATCCCTGCTTAAAGGAAATTCTCCCTAAATTCTGCTGGAAAAGTTAGGCGGCTTAAGGTATAGGGTAAAAAGCACGATTCGATAAGAAGGCTTCAACTTTCAACCAAACCCGCCCCAAAAAATACTACATAAATATAACACAGGTTTATATAACACAGGTACCTTTGAAAATAATTATAAAAAAGAACACTATCTGGCTCTCACTAGGAAGGCCAAGTTCCAACCTCCTACATTGGAACAAAACCAAACTACAAAAAACAAAATAAGAGAGATTTTGATGTACCTTAAATCAGTCTGAATAGAACTCTGGTTTTTTTAGCTGGTGGTAGTATGGATTCTGGAACTCTAGTTGTTTCTAGCTGGAGCCTTGTG
This sequence comes from Pseudotsuga menziesii, assembly GCA_001517045.1. NCBI lineage: Eukaryota > Viridiplantae > Streptophyta > Pinopsida > Pinales > Pinaceae > Pseudotsuga > Pseudotsuga menziesii. Next base: position 7,625 of record LPNX010028237.1, read on the forward strand.
GTAGCATTGTCATGCCTGGTTCTGAGACTGGAGTCAGCTAGGGAGGCCGCAGCATAATTGCAAAGTATTTTGAGGAGCAGGTGGACCATGGAGGGCTTGTGGCTAGAGCGAGATTCCTGCCAGGATGCACGACTACCAATTTAATTTCTGGTCCCCGGAGGCTTCCCAATGCCCATTGCCCATTAATGCTGGGTAGTGGGAAATTAATTAATGCACTGTGCAAATTGTATTGGAAATATTTTTTTGGATTTGTAGTACATATCCACGCCACAGGACACTTCCCACCAGGAACCAGCTGGTCCTAGGCTGGCAGGGCCGTCGCTGGCCCATTTAATTTTTGAAATAACTTAGCTTAAGCCTTAACCTATCCACTCACAGAGGGGCGAGGGCCATGCTGCCTCTGTAGACTCCAAGTACTATAAATTTTGACGTTTGATAAATATGAGTGGACGTCAAACTGACGGTTTGAAAATTTTGGAGGACGTAGATGTTGACGTGTTAAAAAAATTTCCACCTGTCAAATACGTGTAAAAATGAAAAAAACGTTCTATTGAACGTCAAATTTCAGGCCTGTTTGGAAGCACACTTTTCACCAAGCTAGCAGTTTCTCCGTGATGTTCGATGGAGGTGCAGGGACAGAGGCAACGAACATGCAACCACGAAACTTCTAACCCAAACACATGGCAAATGCTGGTTGGGTGATTAAAATGACACATGTTAGAAAATAATTCGTCGAAGGGATGACCATTTTCGCCACGGTGGCGAAAAACGGACCTTGGAGAAGAACGTCTTCGATGTAATTAAATATGAGCTTCATCGAATGAAAAGAAAATTAGATTATATAAATCCTAATTAATATAAAATATTATATTAAATAAAATATTAGTTAAAATATTTTCTTAAATTAAATATAAGTTTGATTAGGATAATAAATATGAATTAAAAGATTGTATTAAATTAAAATTATAAGTTTGATTAGGATAAATATGAATTCAAAAGATTATAAATCTAGATCGTAAACAACTTAGCCAATATTATGAAATAGATGAGCAATATAACAAATTCTTGTAATAAATGTTTGTAATCATTGAACAAAGTAAAGGAGGAGAATGTTGTATTTCATTAATTTTTAATGAATGAAGTAAAAAGTGTAAATAGGGAACTAAATTTAAATATGTCATGGATGTAATTTAAATTTCTCATACAATGCATGAGATGTTAGTTAGGCTTAACTAGGGATAGAAAATCTACGCACCTTTCTAAAATGAGTTAACTAACCCAATTTATAGTTCAAGCACATGCAACTTAGTGAATGAAGATGTAACTCCATAAAGGCACATGCATAAAGTGCATATACCTCAAAACACTAAATAAGGGAACTCTTTCTCATAATAGCTAGGTGAATGGAGTCCCTAAAGAGTGAAGTAAATTCCCCAAATTCACTCCACAACTCTAACTTGCATTGTGGGACCCTAAAATCAAGGAAAGCAAGCCCTAATTAAAGGAATTCAACATCATATGCCAAAAAATATAGATAGCGATGTTTAAAGACCCTCTAGCTTAATAGAAAGATCCAAGTTCACTAGGAAGGCCAAATTGAATGGGGTTTCCAGCAATAAACTTGTGAGATCATAGCCTAAGTACTTATGTAAGATAATAAAGCTATGGAGAGGGATATTATGCTATAACACCCCACATAAGCCGAACTACGTGAAATAAATGAAAAATTGGGTCTTGGAAATTTGCAACCTTGTTAGGTACACATGTACAAAATATTCTACAAAACTAAGCAAGCAGGAAAAGCCACATTGGAAACCCCACCACCCCAAATAAGAGAATGTAAATGAGAAGGATAAATATTTTTCTCATAAGGAGCGTTGAATTCCAAGCAAACTCGTAACTTGGTGTTCATTGCTTCTTAATCAAGGGCTTTGTGAAGATCGGTACAAACTTTTGTGAACTCCTCCTTATCTTGGAATGCATGCGAACCCATTCACGAGATCCAAACATGTTGAAGTTCTTGAATGATGTTTCTTGACCACTCCTTGCTTTAAATGGAAGAAACCTCTTAAAGCTTTTGTGTGGACCTTGGTGAATTGTAGGAGAAAAAGTTATAGATCGTGAGTATGAAGAGGCATTATGGAGGTCTCCTTTAATGTTAACTTGATTTAATAAAAGTTCTCTAGATCTCGATTATGAATAGACATTATAGAGGTATTCTTCAATGATAACCTAATTAGGGACAAGTTCTCAAATGAATAGTAAAAAATAGTTGATCTCCTTTTCTTCTGGGTCTATAAAAGAGTCTTCTTCAGCTGAGTGGGGGAGAAAAACCAATGCATCTCCTATTATGGTTAGGTTTGTGTAGGGCTCAATGGATGTGAGTATGTCCTCGTAGTCCATATGTTATGAATCTTTTGGGGCCTCTTTAAATACGTTAATGGATTTGGATATGTCCTCGTAGGGTATGTTGTGAAGTTTTTGGGGTGTCCTTCAACCTTCAATAAGAATGGATCTCTATAAAAAATAATATACAAACATTTTTAGCACCTTTGGAGCTTTGATACCATTCATAATTTGAGCATGTAGATCTAGATACTACGTGACATAACAACACTGTGAAGGAGATCAACAATAGAGCATAGATTGTAATAACTTCCCACCCATCACATGAGACTGTTTTACCTATGTATATGCTAGACCTTATTGAGATTTCAATGTAGACATATTATGATGTCTCTCTTTCTATACAAATGTTAGAGCATAATAACATTGTCCATAGCTTCATTCTCATACCTAGGGACTTAGGCTATGATCTCATGAGTCTAATGGGCCAAGTCCAATTCAATTTATCCCTCCGAGTCAAATTGGAATTTCCTACTAAGATGTAGGGTCCTAAGACATCCTTATCTACATTTTTTTCAATTCTTGAAGTCTATTTTGGAATATGAGGGTGAGTTCCTTCATTAGGCTTTAATTTTCTTGATTTTAGGGTCCCACATTCCAAGCTATAGTTGTGGAGTGAATATGGGGAGTTTACTCCACTATTCAAGGAATCCATGTACCTCTTTTTTAACTATTATGAGACAATAGTGCCCTCCTTGAGGTTTCTTTAGGGATGTACACCTTAAGCATGTGCTTGTATTCAGTTCCATGTGCCTTCTATCAATTGCAATCATTTTCTGCTCGCATGTAGGGAGCCAAGTCCACTTAGGGTAGTCATGGATTAGTTAACTCATCTTGGAGAGTGTGCATGGCTATTTTGGCTATAGTTAAGACTAACTATCATCTCATGCATTGCATGAGCAATTCGAATTTCCTCCATGACTTATTTGAGTTGACTTGCTTATTTATACTTTTTACTTCATTCATTAAAGGTTAATCTAATACAACATTCTCTCTTTTGTGTAATGATTAATGTTTAGCACATTTATTGCTTGAGTTTTCTATTCAAGTTTGAATTAATGTCATCTAGCCATTTTGAGATTTCTAAGGAATTTTGCCTCTTTATCCTTTGAATTCAAGGTGACTTTTTGAGACAACTATGATTTTTATAATGGTTAAATTGTATGAATTTATATAAGAAATAATATTGTTTTGTAATTTTTGAGATACATCCTTCAAATCCTATTAACATCTATAATCCCCACTATTACAACTGAAACCAGTAACCACCACATAGCTACATAAATTCGTAACCATAACCCCTGAAGCACTAACTAGTGAAATTTAAATAATGGCATTGACCATGGCATTAAAATAGTTAGAAACCTAATTTTTCTATTAGGATTACTAGAGATCCAATAGGTATTTTCTTAAATGCATCCCTTGAGACAAATGTTTTTAATTTTGGCATCTTAAGGGAATGAACTAATATACCAAATATAACGCCAAAACATTTGAATGTACTATAATATTTACAAACTCTAAAATGTGACCTCTTCGCCTTGTTTATTGGCCCTTGAGCTGGATAACACCCTCCTTAGAGAAAGAATGTTATTTGCGTGGAATGTTTTCACATATTTTATGGACCAAATTCCTAAAATATCATAGTAATAGAAAGAAAGAAAAACTCCAAGCCTTGAGAGTGAAATAAAGAAAATGGATAAGAATCCTGGGCTAAACTCACAATATATCAAATGCACAAAATGATATCATATCTAAAAGTAGGTCTCTTTGTTATATATAGGAGACGAAGGGTACAATTACAATTAAGGCCCTATCCAACTAAATAATTACAACTAAGGTCCTAGAAAACCAATGAAGAGAATACTAATATAATGTAATCTCACAATATATACAACTTAACATGTGTCTCCCTTTTAAATGTATGTGTTTCCCTCAACATTTGATTAACTATGGATGTTTTTGCATGAATAACACATATGTATATAGTTCTTCCACTTAATGAGGTACTCAATAATTGCTCAGTTTCATAGTTGCTTGATTCATGTTTGAAGGAAGGATTGTTCCAGGATCCACTACAAGGAAAACAGCCTGTAGAGGAGGCCATAGCAGAGATTTTTAGTGTTACAAGATTGGCAAAAAAGTAAAAAAAACCTTCGCTACAACCTACTCCAATGGTAGGGGATGTTTTAAAGAAGGTTATAATGGATATATTTTATAACTAAAAAAAGGTCGATGGGCGGATGTTTTAGAAAATGTTTTTTTATCGATGTGTTTCATTTAATATCAGTGCACTGGTGCGTTACATAACATAACACATTGATGTTGTACAATGTAAAGTATCTGTACCGGTGCATTCAAATAGAACGAGGACAAGAAAATAACATAATTTAAATGTTGTACTAGTGCTTGTGTATCGATTATATGCATCGGTGCTTTCTTACATAACAAACACAATGATTTGATATGTCATGTCATATGCACCGAAGAAAATTTATTATTTATCTTTGTTCGTTTGGTTGATTGATATGAGTGCACCGATGCATTCAATTACGTAATTCATCGGTGCTTATAATCTATAAAAATAACATGGTGAATTTAAACAATGAAAATGCATCGATGCACTTAAACACATATAAAGAACCAATTCAAGTAATATTTTGTCATTATTGGTGCATATAAACCATTGACGTGCATCAGTGCAAAAAACAAATGAACTCGTACTAGCCAAGCCGTCTGGAAAGTGGGATCTGTTGAAGCAATATTCTAGCTTGACTTGGAACTCCTTTATCATCCAAGTAGATAGATATAAATCCGGGTGAAAATGATCTAGTTCATCCATCTCAACAAGCCACCCATGCTTAAATAAACCAAGGTTGTGATATTTCATCAAATCAAGAATCGATATTTCCTAGTAACGGCTAAGGATCAACAATGCAAACATATTTTATCTACAAAACATTAATATTGTATAATTAATATCATAATTTACATAGGATAATCATAGTTATCAATTAGTGTGTGTATATTAGATGCCTACTTGAAAATAGTTTTATGGGACATATCATTAAAGTTTTATGATATGGTATATTGATAGTGGGTGCTCTAAACATATGACAGGAGACATATGAAATTTTCCTGAGCCTTAAAGAAGAAAGAGGAGGAAATGTCTACTTTGGAGAAAATGGATTAGCTAAGGTCATTGGGAAAGGAATGGTCACTCTTGGAAACAAAAGAACTAAAGTAGATAATGTCTTGATGGTTGAGAATATTGAACATAGCATTCTCAGTGTGATTCAAATGTGAGACCAAGTACACACTCTCACATTTTATTCAGAGAAATGCATGATAAAAGACATAGATATTGGCAGCTTGGTGTTAATTGCAACCAGAACTCCAAACAATTTTTACATACTCGGTGAAAAAGAAGAAAAACATTTCCTAGGAAAAGTAGATTAAAACTGGCTCTGGAATGAGACAATGAGATGTATATAAATTTTGACAATATTGTTAGAGTTAGAAAGATACAAGCAATACAAGACATCCCAAGAATTACAAATCCTTTACAGTCAGTTTGCAAACAGCATCAACATGGAAAACAAACAAGAGTAAGTTTCAAGTGTAAGGATCATTCTACATCAAGAATGCTAGAATTAATTCATATGGATCTATGTTGACCCACCTGAATAAAAATATTAAAAGGTGAATTCTACTTTGCAATATTCATATATTATTTCACGTGGATGATGTGGGTCTTCTTCGTTAAGAAAAAATCTAAAACATTTGAGTGCTTCAAAGTTCTCAAAAAAATTCTTGAAAATGAAAGAGATCAAAATATTAAATGTCTGAGATCATAGAAAGGTGAAGAATTCATCTCAAATGAATTCGAGATCTATTGCGAACAACATGGGATAAAGAGGAAATCCTCGACAACTAGAACACCACAACAAAATAGGGCACCTGAAAGAAAAAAACACAGTTGTGCAATAAATGGCCAGAACCCTACTGAATGATTCCAATCTTTTTTATACCTTCTAGACACAATAAGTTCACACTATTATTCACATTTTAAACAAATTATTAATCAGAACATGCATCAATATGACCTCGTATGAATTCTATAAAGGAAGACGAACCAATGTTAAGAATTTTGCTCCTTTTTGGAAGAAAATTCTATATAAAGAGAAATGAATACAACCAAGGAAAATTTGATTTAAGATTAGATGAAGGTATTTTCATATCATATATTGTCATAAGTAAGGAATGCATATGTTATAATATGAGATCAAACAAGATAATTGATATTCCATATTGAAAAATAGATAAAGAATTAAAGTATAGAAAGTTAGAAGACAATGCTCAATCTATGCCAAAAACATTACATAAGCTACAAAAAATGAAGAAAGGATCATCAAATAGTAGGACAATCTGCCTCAAGAAGAGGAAACAAGCTGACATGATACAAAAATCCCTTCCATATTTGTTCAAAAGAATCACTCAAAAGATCTGGTCATAGCTGATAAGAATGTTGGCATGGAAATCGGTAGAAGACTCTTGACTAGTGACATCGAATAGGTACATATCTCACTATTGTCTCAGATATAAATTAATATCTTTAACGAAGTAAAAACTGATGAGCATGGTTCAAGACTATGTAAGAAGAGCTTAATTAGATAGATAAGAGTCAAACATGGGAACTAGTTCCACAACCCAAAGGAAAAAATGTTATAGGAACAAAATGGGTCTTTAGAAATAAACTGAATGAGGAAGGTAAGGTTTTAAAGAACAAGGAAAGGCTAGTCTACAAAGGATATGCATAGATTGAAGGTATTGACTTTGAAGAAAAATTTGCTTCGGTATCCCGAATGGAAGAAATTAGAATCCTTTTAGCCTATGCCCCCTCCAAGAATATCATTGTATACCATATGGATGTTAAATCAACCTTCTTCAATGCGGAACTAGAAGAAGAAGTATACATAGAACAACCGGGAGGATTCTCTCTCTCAAAGGCATTGTATAGAATAAAACAAGCTCCTAGAGCCTGGTATTCAAGGTTATATAAACAATTGAGACAAGAAGGATTCACAAGGGGTCATATTGACAGTAAATTGTACATAAAAATCGAAGGTGAAGACATTACATGGGGGGTTCACTCAGTGAACTTGTTGCATAGCATGACCAGTCATAGGGTATTAAAGAGTATACCTAATTTCACGAAATATTGGAAAATGTCTCCTAAAATTGTATTGTTGAACCCCCCTCCGAATATACCTTTTCAATTAAGAAAACCCCTAGTTTCACCATATATTGTAGGTATCATTTTTTATTGACCCATTTTTAATACCCCCTTTATATCATATTATCAAGTTGTAACAAACAGGATCCCTAACACATCTTAGTATAAGCAAACATTATGCTAAATATAATAATAGTATAATGCTAATAATGATCCCACCGGGATTGCACAGGAACCTAATCAATTTGTAGCGTTGGATAGTGGAAGACCCAACAAAACTGTAATGGGGAGTAAAAGACAACCCAATCAATAGATCAATGTAGGGCTGGTGCAAGCTAATGCTGGTCACTTATGACGTGTTCGTTGCAATGGGCTTCTCGAAAAACAGAAATATGAACGTCAAAAAGCAATATTAGAGGTACCTAGACAACGTTTTGGAATATGGTGTAAGAATATGAAATGTGGACAATCAGATTACTTTTCGAAATATATAACTTTTATTTATGGAAACTAAGCATAAATCCCAAAAAACAAGGTTCTTCTCAGGGTGGTATATTATATTTTTCCCAAAAAATAATGAATATGTTTGTGTTGGTCCACTCATTTGGTATGCAAATGGTGGAATTTTGTGAAAAAGATTATATAGAGTTGTAGATAACAGGTGTGTCTAGTGCAGCATTATTTTTCCATATTTATTTATGTAATATTTTTTATTTTTCAAATTAAGGAACTCAGTGATGCCCTAAATGACAAGGTCGAGAGTTGGTCCACCACATCTTGGTGTTAACATAGTCAATGAACGATATTTTTTCTAGGATGTAGGTCTTTGTGTCTTCTTGTGTGGGTTCTTTTCCATTTTTTAAATAGGTAAGGCAATCAAAAGTTATAGCCGAAGCACATAGCCTACCTTTTGTGTTAGATTGACGTTAGTCCATTTAAAATTAAATAAAAAATAGAAAAAGATAATAGATTTAAATAAAAATTACATATTCAGAATCTACAGATAGAGTTACACAAGTGTGTGAATTTTCATTAACAATGGACAAGCATGGCATATGGAAAATCATGCACAAAATAGGAGAAGTGGTACAAAACAAGTTTTTATGTCATAAGACAGTCCAAACCACTTGGTTGGGAAACCCAAACCTAAAACCAAAGCAGCGAAGTCATCCACCAAGTTGGTTGGAAAAAAGGTATCACCAAAATTCTAAATTTAAAACATAACGCACCCGCACTAGAAGCATGATCGCGCTCTATGGGTGCACACGCACTAAAAACGCCTTCACGCTACTTTGTGCGCACGGGCTAGGGACGTGTGCACGCATTTGTTAAGTAAACATTTTGTTTTGATTTTATTTTCAAGAATTTGCAATGGAAGAATGATGATGAATAATGAAGATGAGGAGGAGGAGGATGATGACAATGATGATCAAATGAGGATGATGACTATGATGATGAGGAGGAGGATGATGACAATGATGATGATGAGGATGATGACTATGATGATGAGGAGGAGGATGATGACAATGATGATGATGAGGATGATGACTATGATGATGAGGAGGAGGATGCTGACAATGATGATGACTATGATGATAATGATGATGATGAACAATGATAGTGATGATTATGAGGATGAGGATCACGATGACTATGAGTATGATGGCAATGATTATGATGACGATGATTATGATGATGATGATGATGATGATTACGATGATGAGGATGATGATGTTGATGATGACGATGATGATAATGAGGAGGATGATAATGACTATGATGATGAACAATGCTGGTGGTGATGATGGTGATGATGATGATGAGGATGATGATCACAATGACTATTACTATGATGATAGTGATTATGATGATGATGATGATGATGACTGCGATGATGAGGATGATGATGTTGATGACAAAGATGATGATGATGATGAGGATGATGAGGACTATGAAGATGAATATGAGGATGAACAATGATGGTGATGATGATGAAGACGATGATGACAATGCTGACGATGATGAGGAACAATGATGATGATGATGATGATTGTGATGATGATGATAAGGATGATTTCAATGACGATGATGAGGATGATGACTATGATGATGATGATGATGAGGATGAGGATGATGATGACGATGACAATAATGATGAGCAATGATGGTGGTGATGATCATGATGATGATGATGAAGACGAGGATAATGATGATGACGACGACGATAGGTTTAATTGAAACTTTGCTTTGATTTTTTTTCAAGCATTTGCAATGGAATGATGATGATGAGGAGGAGGATGATGACAATGATGATGATGAGGATGATGACTATGATGATGAGGAGGAGGGGGAGGATGATAATGATGATGACGATGATGAACAATGATGGTGATGATGATGAGGGGGAGGAGGATGATGATGATGATGACAATGATGATGATAAGGATGATGACTATGATGATGAAGAGGATGAGGATGACGACGATATCGATGATGATGATGACGACGATGACAATGATGATGAACAATGATGGTGATGATGATGATGATGATCATGACAATCACAAGGATGAGGATGAGGATGATAATGATGATGATGATGATAGGTTTAGTTGAAACTTTTCTTTGATTTTATTTTCAAGCATTTACAATGGAATGATGATGATCAACAATGATGATGATGATGAGGAGGAGGATGACTATGATGATGATGAGGATGATGACTATGATGATGATGATGAGGATGATGATGATGATGATGAACAATGACGGTGATGATGATGACGATGATGAGGATGAGGATGATGAGGATGATGATGATGACAAGGATTATGATGACGATGATGATGATTACGATGATGAGGATGATGATGTTGATGATGACGATGATGATGAGGAGGAGGAGGATAATGACTATGATGATGAACAATGAGGATGATGATGCGGATGATGATCACGATGACTATTACTATGATGACAGTGATTATGATGATGATGATGATGATGATTGCGATGATGAGGATGATGATGTTGATGACGAAGATGATGATGATGAGGAGGATGATGATGACTATGAAGATGACTATGACGATGAACAATGATGGTGATGATGATGAAGATGATGATGAGGATGATGATGATGCTGATGATGACGAGGAACAATGATGATAATGATGATGATGATGATGATGATGATTGTGATGATGATGATAAGGATGATTTCAATGACGATGATGAGGATGATGACTATGATGATGATGATGAGGATGGGGATGATGATGATGATGACAATGATGATGAACAATGATGGTGATTATGATGAGGATGAGGATAATGCTGATGATGATGATGATGAGGAACAATGATGATGATGATGATAGGTTTAGTTGAAACTTTGCTTTGATTTTATTTTCAAGCATTTGCAATGGAATGACGATGATGAACAATGATGATGATGATGAGGAGGATGATGACAATGATGATGATGAGGATGATGACTATGATGATGATGAGGATGATGATGTTGGTGATGATGATGATGAACAATGATGGTGATGATGATGATGATGATGAGGATGATGATGATGATGACAATGATGAGGATGATGATGATGAACAATGTTGGTGATGATGATGATGAGGAGGATCATGACTATGATGATGGAGAGGGTGAGGATGATGATGATGATGATGACAATGACAATGATGATGAATAATGATGGTGATGATGATGTGGATGAGGATGAGGATGGGGATGATGATGATGAGGATGATGATGATGATAGGTTTAGTTGGAACTTTTCTTTGGTTTTATTTTCAAGCATTTGCAATGGAATGATGACAATGAACAATGATGATGATGAGGAGGAGGAGGATGACTATGATTATGATGAGGATGATGACTATGATGATGATGATGATGAGGATGATGAGGATGATGATGATGATGAGGATGATGAGGATGATGATGAACAATGATGGTGATGATGAGCAATGTTGGTGATGATGATGATGATGATGATGATGATGATGATGATGATGATGATGACAATGATGAACAATGTTGGTGATGATGATGACGAGGATGACGACAATGATGATGATGAGGATGATGACTATGATGATGAGGATGAGGATGAGGATGAGGATGATGATGGCGATGACAATGATGATGAACAATGATGGTGATTATGATAGGCTTAGAATATATTTTAGTGGTGATGATGATGATAGGTTTTAGACTATATTATAAAAATACTCAAAATAATCATGAATACGAAGTCGTTGTTGAAGAACATTAGTCATTAAATGAAATAAACGTTAGTGAGTAAATGCTCTAAATGTTAGGCAGGGGCACGTGTGTTTGAGTTTGTGTGCGCATCAATTCATGTGTGTGGTCTTATACACGTGTGCTCGTGCTTGAATACGCTTGTGCACACCTGTTAGTAGGTAAAAAGAACAGAGATCTGGATTCCCAAGATTTCTACCAATTGTCACGGGTTTTCTTTTGCTGCTCGTGCATTTTGTGTTCCTGAACTATGCATTTTGGCTCACAATCCATCACCACTCTTTGATCTATTGGATAGAAGCTCACTCTTGGAATCTAACAAACTTATTTAGTGGTACTGGAAGTTAGTGGAAATATTCAAACTACAAGTTTTTATTGCAAGAAGAGATCCTTTTGAACAGGTATGTTGAATTGTAAATAATTGTTTTAATTCACAAGCTTTCAGATCATTTCATTGATTTTTGTTTTATGATATGCCTACAAAATTATCTCTCTCATAGACAACATTTAATTTCACAAGAATAAATCCCAACTTCACATCTAAACAAGTCTCATATTCTCCATACAAGATGAAGTATGCAATGTTAACTAATTTACATTTTCACATGAATATATTTTGATTTCACACAATGATGGAATAGATGAATTTATCTCTTGAGACTCTTCAATTTAAAAAAAAAACTTTGAAGTAATCATGGGAGAGGGTCCATATTGAATAGTTCACCAAATTGTCCATATTCTCTATACAAGATGAAGTATGCAATGTAGACCAATAATCATTTGCACATGAATATATTTTGATTTCCCACAAGAATGGCATAGATGAGGTTCTCTATTGAGACTCTTAAATTTTTATAAAAAACTTGGAAGAAATCATGGGAGAGGGTCCATATTGAAAAGTTCACCAACTTGTCCATGCTCTCCTCTTCACGCTATATTTATCATAGCATGCCTTTGATCTTGACAGGGATGCCTCTACCTCAATGATTTATCCTTTTTTTGAGGGATTTGCAACCTCCTCATTTGACTCATATTCTTTTGACTTCCAATACTTTTTGAACAAAAAGGAAGTCATAATCCTATAGCTGTAATACCTGCAAACTTGCCTATATTTACTTTACTCAAATAGAGTATAGAAATGAAAATTTGGTTCAAACATAAAGAGAAGCCTTTAATCAACGTTTATGTATCAATTCCAGTAACTAGCATACTAACATATCTATAATTTATTTATTTATGTTGGAATGTGTCATGTATCTTGTATAATGGAACTAATACCTTATTTGTTGCTTCTTATGCAGGGGCAGAACTCATAGTTTTGATAAAGAAACTTTTGGATATGGGAAAATCATGTAACAGAGCAAGAAAAACTAGAAGGAATATGCCCATTGAAAAGGAAAATGAGGTAAGAGAAAAGACCAAGTTGGTAATGGAGAGAGTGAGACATGGTCCAGACATTTCCACTGATACTCTGATCGATCCTAACATAGTTGATGGCATAACAACCTCTACTTCAAAACCACAGGTGAAGCGGCTGCGTCCAATGGACCCAACTCAAGTTCCAACATCAACACAGTCTCCAACCAGCAATCCATCAATGATCCATGTTGAATCTCTTGAATACATAGGTGTATTGAGAGACGTTGAGTATGAAGTGTTCTACCTAGGAGCAATGATTAATTTGCAATCTCTTCCAAAAGACCACAACCATGTTGAGCACACTCCCAATATGGACCAACATGTGAATGAAGCACCACAACAAAGAAGCCCTAGGATCCATTGCTCATGTCCACCTTCCCTACCTTGACTATCTACTACAATAAAAAGGACTCCTAGACGTATCCTTGTGGATGAAATTTGTCTGTCAGGACTTGAAGGTAAGTTGCCCAAACGCACTATCGATTGGCAATGTAACAAATTAATGAAGGAATATTTTGAATCCAAAGGTGATGCAGGTAAACGTCAATTATTACTATGTTTTTTAAATTCAAATTGTTTAGTTGTTGTTAGGAGAATTCTAGGCATAAATATGGTTAGAAGTTCAAAGGATAACAATTATATTGTTAGAAATATCCAATCTTCTTTTAATGCGATTGGGAAGACATCTTGTACTAAATATCTTTGTGCGGATCGTCGTGTGTTATCAGAATCAGTTGTAAGCAAGTCCACACAACAACATCGCCTCCTTTCACACACTTCTCAGATACTTAAATTAAATAGAAAAACTGCTTAGAAGTACTCTGCTATAAGAGAAAATATGTAGACTCCAAGTGGGAAAGATTGTTGGTCTTTTGTCAACAGGTTGCCTCATCGAGATATGAAGCTAATTGATGATGTTAAGGAATTAGTACAAACATTCTGTCATGATCATACTAGAGCTTCATCTAATCAAAGGGATGTGCTAAAGCTGAGGAAAGGTTCTACTGAACGTGAACCCCACGTCAAACACTTCCTTGGCACAACACAGACTGAACTCTATGAGAGATTCAAGAATGAGCACACACAATTGAACCTGGGCCAAAGGTCCTTTTAGAAATGAAAACCATGGTACGTTCGTATATGCATTGATCGAAACACATGCTGTTGTAGATACCATGTAGAATATGAATATTTTTATGACACGTATAAACATATATATTTTTATTTGCATACTAACCTTGAGCAGGGCTGCAATGAATCTGTAATACTACCAAATGCATTGAGATATTTTATCGTCACCATAATGTGTCCAAGGCATGAAGGACAAAAATACTATGGAAAATCATGTCTATATGGGAATTTTTCTAGGTACAGTGGGTTTTTTCTTTTGAACCGTTGCATTCATGGAAGTGATGAACATCAATTTGGAAATATGAGCATGGAGATGCAGAGCTTCTAGTACGTAACCTATCAATCAGATAGTGCGAAGGAAAGTAAAAATATTGCATTGGTGAAGTCACAGGTGCAAATGATTATTTCATGTTTTTCCTCTTACATGTTCAGTTTCTACATATACATTATTTAAAGGTAACATATAATATGACCCTTTTTTTCATGGCAACAGGTACGGGTATGTGATTTTTTTATGGAATTCTACAAAAAAACCGAGCAGTATGTTCAACATGTGCATATAGCGCGATGGAAGGATGAGCAATACAGAA
Source organism: Pseudotsuga menziesii (assembly GCA_001517045.1). Lineage (NCBI taxonomy): Eukaryota > Viridiplantae > Streptophyta > Pinopsida > Pinales > Pinaceae > Pseudotsuga > Pseudotsuga menziesii. Next base: position 22,695 of record LPNX010028237.1, read on the forward strand.
AATGCAGGGACAAATTTCCCATTGGGACCATATTTTCAATTGTGGATTTTGTAGAAAACTACACCCTTCAGCCACAAAATGAAATTCAGAGTCAATACTTCCATTCCAACCAAGTCAGTATCATGGTACATATTACGTATAGGCATGGCCTTGAGAGCAACATTTACAGCAGGATAATACAGAAGGAGACAAAATTTTGCGTAAGTGATGACAAATGCCATGATATACATTATGTGCAACACTGTTTTCAAATTTTCTATGATCAACTAAAGGAGGAAGATATACAAATGGATCAACATTCGATATGGTCAGATGGTTGTGCGGGCCAGCTCAAAAATTCCCGAGTCTTCCAATGGATGAGTATGTTACAGAAGACTTATAATTTACCGCATATATGGAACTACTTTGAGACCGGGCATGACAAAGGTGAGAATGACAGGGCCGATGCATGCATAAAGACCACACTATGAAGGGATGAGATGAGGTTTACCAGAAACCCCCATATCAAAGATGCATAATCCATAGTTCAATGGTGCTCTGCAACAATGTCAGACTGAACTAAAGTGGTAGGAAGGAAAATCAAGAATTTTTGGCATGTGGTTGACATAGATCGATCACGTTCCTATAGTTGCAGAACATTACAAGGAACACATGGATTTCATTCGGTTTGAAGCTCAAACAACCCCGTATTTGAAATACGGACGCAAAAACTTGCTTGCTTTTGCATCCCTTGTAGCAGTGGTGAATGGGATGAATGTGAATGGAAGGATTGGGTTGATGATTGGGATCATGTGTCACTTTTAGTAGACCCACATTTAGTCGGTGAAACAACCCACTTAGAGGAGGTTTAGCCAGCGATTTTGACAGACTATGACCATATCTCAGATCTTGTACAACCAGGGCACATATATGCAGTTGTTTCCCCGAAAGACAATGAATGGGGCATGGATTATTAGTTGGAACGATGCATTTGAGGTAAGAAAATCCTGAATGGATCATTGATTGATGATGAAGGTAATGAATTTCCTATTCGCTCGATTGTGGTTGAGGGTGAATATCTTACACTATATGGGAAATCAAGAAGAACTAGTGGGCATGTATTCATGGATTACAGACCAAGTTTTGTGGTATATCACTTCACAAACTTGATTTTTGGCATGAACATCCATCTACAGACAATGTCAACAAAGAACTCAACCAAGGTACGTTACTTATTTCCTCATTCAGAGCACGAGAGATTGATGGGGGAAATTAGCAATAGAGAGGATCTAGCTAGCTATACTGAATGAGATTGGGTCATTGTGCTTGCACTCCACTTGGATTCCAGTTCCATGAGTGATTTTAATTGACAGCTACTACTAAAAGACAAGACGATCATGATAACTTACTATGCTTTCTATGTGAACTTTGCAAAATCCTTTCCCTTTCCATCTATATCGATGTCATGTCTGAATATATAGCATGTATAAATACTTATTACCAAGTATGATCTATTTTATGCACCATCTTGGTAATAATTATTTACACATTCTATATATTTAGACATGACATCGATATAGATGGAAAGGGAAATGCTTTTGCAGATTTCACATAGAAATCAGAGTAAGTTATCATCATCGTCTTGTCTTTTAATAGTAGCTGTCAATTTCAATCACTCATGGAATTGGCATCCAGATTTTGATGTGTTAGCTTGCACAAGCACATGATTCTCTACATTTGACTATTTTGACTAGATACAAATGACTATTTTCTCCATCCCTTTCACACTACTTCTTGTTAACCACTAAAGCTATGCAATAATACAATTTTTCATCATTTTCATTCTCAATTCCTTCTGTTCTTTTTAATTAGAGATTGAATTATTTTCAGGTTTAAAATTTTTCCAAAATTGGAGGGAGGAAATATTCAATAGGAAACCAACATCATGTCCTTCACAGGTTTTTTAACTCCTCACTTTATATTGTTCTCTACATGTCCTACCTGGTAAACCACTATATTTGCAACGTTCTCTCCAATTTGTGTTGCATCAAGATACTAATAAAAAAATGATTGCTCTAATATTGTTAAATGGTATTTGACTTGTGCATTATACTTTCATCTCTAAATTTTAATTTCTATTCTAGTAAGTTTTTATCCTTCTTCTATTTGAGTCAATAATTAGAATTGAATGTGAAAGAAAAAGGTATAACACAGAGAAAGGTCAAAGAGTTGTTCATGTTTAATAGATACAGTTTCTATCATATACCATAGCTAAATACATCCATCTTAAGTCTTATGGGACAACTCAGATTATGTCTTTCCAAATAACATTTCTTCTATCCTTTTTTGGAGAAATATGGTTCATGCCCAATATTTGTTGCATTGGACCCAAATACTTCATTGTAAATTGATTTCCCAAGCCCTTCTTCAACCTTTTAATAATTCTCTTACCATGCCCAACAATTATCATGTCATCCCACACCGAGAGTGACCAAGTGTCCCTCAACGACATTTTCATGCGACTTGCAGCTCGACATAACTAAGCAACCAGAGGTCGGATTGATGATTTGGTGACTTATTTGGTCTCATAGAATGCCATTACCTCTAGAGGGCCCTCTCCATTGTGTTTGCATGGCCCAGTGACTCCATTGTGCATCGGTTTCGTAAACTAGGGTTTTTCTCCGTTTCCTTCAATTCAACTCTCGCATTGGTGGGTGAACTCTAAAAAACCCTTCTCTGTGCCAGTATTGTTGGTGTTCCCATGTCGACATTGGCCATACAAACCTGTCGGAGCCAACGACATGAAATCTTGCCTCTCTGTTTGGTTTTTCGCTCCTGGACTGAGAGTGACCAAGTGTCCCTGAATGACATTTTCATGTAACTTACAACTTGACATAAATTGAAAATCGAAGGTCAGATCAATGAGTCATCGAATACGTTGGTCTCCTTGTATTCCATTACCTTTAAAGGGTCCTCTCCACCATTTTTTCATGGCCTAGTGACTCCCTTTTGCATTGGTTTCATAAAATAGGGGTTTTCTCAGTTTCCTTCATTGCAACTCTCGCATTGGTCGGTCAACTATAAAAAAACCTCCACTGTGCCAGTATTGGTGGTGTTCCCATGTCGACATTGGCCATACACACCTATTAGAGCCAACGACATGCAATCTTTATACTCTGTTTGTTTTTTTGCTCCTGGATTGAGAGTGACCAAGTGTCCTCGAATGTCATTTTCATGCGACTTGCAACTCGACATAACTCAGCAACCAGAGGTCGGATCGATGAGCCGTTGATTTTGTTGGTCTCCTGGGATTCCATTACCTCTGGTGGGCCCTCTCCACCGTGTTTGCATGGCCCAGTGACTCCATTGTGCATCGGTTTCATAAACTAGGGTTTTTCTCAGTAGATTTATTGATGTTGTAATTTGTTGCAATAAGAGGTTCTAGATATGTTATATGCTTGGAATGAGTGCCCTAAAGGGATGTATCTTCATGGTGTTAATGTACATTTGGACTAGGGTTTATTTTGTTGGGTTTCCTTGTGATATTATGATGAAGATAAGTGAAATATTGGACCATAGTGACGACCTTCACACACATGTTGAGGAGAACAAACAAGCATAGTAATCACCTTGGCACACATATTGAGGATAAGCATTGGAGCATTGTAACCACCTTTGCCACATATGTCGAGGAGCATTGGGAACAAGAAGATGGTGTACACCACTAGAGGAGGAATTCATTACATGATAAAACTTGGATATGCATGAGGACACTAGGGTTTATATATGTAAGTAAACCTTGGAGAAGGAGATATAATACTAGAGGAATTGATGGTTGTCTTGCAGAATATATAGCTCTTGTTGTCAAGGCAAAGGAGGTAGAATTAGGGTTCCAACCCTGTAGAAGATACAAAGAAAAGAGCTAATGTCTTTGGTGATATTGTAGTCTTGTTATTGTGTGATACATGGAGGTTAGGGAAAGACCATGGAAAACTTAACTTGATAAGTTTCGATCTTCTTTTGATTCCTTGCTTAGAAGAATATTTTTTTAAGTTTAGTTGATTTTCCATGGAGGTCTTGGTGATTATGTTGATGCAATAGACAAATACCTAGGGTTTGAGGAATCATCCTAGGATAGACATGTTGACGTCGAAACTAGTGCTAGACTTGTTTGAAATGCCATGTGCTTCTATGATGAAAGATGATTAGGGTTTATAAACCCTAATAGGGAAAACAATTATAGTGTGGATACCTTAATGCAAGCTAGGGTTTCATGAATGAAAATCTCGTTGAGACTTGCATACTAGGGTTTCATGAACTGCAATTGCATGCTATAACTAGGGTTGAGAAGTTATGAGATGAAACACATGTACATGTACAAATTGAAAACCAACTAGAGTTTTGCGAACTACAATTGCATGCTATACCTAGGGTTGAGAATTTATGAGATGGAACTAGGGTTTTGTGACCTCTTTAAAACCTCTAAGATGGAAGTAGAAACACATGTACATGTACAAATTGAAAACAACCTAGGGTTTTGTGAACTATAATTGCATGCTATAACTATTGTTGAGAATTTATGAGATGGAACTAGGGTTTTGTGACCTCTTTAAAAGCTATGAGATGGAAGTAGAAATGCATGTACATGTACAAATCATAAACCAACTAGGATTTCATGAACTACAAATTGCATGCTATAACTAGGGTTGAGAAGTTATGAGATGGAAATATTGATTTATGAGCTCTTTACAAGTTATGAGATGGAAAAGAGAAACACACCTACAGTCTCATGAACTACAATCTCATTGAGAATTTCATACTAGGGTTTCATGAACTACGATTGCATACTAGGGTTTCATGAACTACAATTGCATGCTATAGTTTCATGATCTACAATTGCATGCTATAACTAGGGTTGAAAAGTTATGAGATGGAAGTAGGGTTTTATGACCTCTTTACAAGTTATGTGATGGAACTAGAATGGTATGGTATGTTATATGTTAGTATGGTATGGTATGGTATGTTAGTACATGGTATGATGTTAGTATCATAGGGTATTGTAGGGTATGTACTATGATGTTAGTATTGTAGGGTATGGTATGGTATGCTAGTATGGTATGGTATGTTAGAATGGTATGATGTTAGTATGTTATGGTATGTTGTAGTAGTTGGTAGGGTTTCGTGAACTCTTTACAGGTTATCAGATGGAAGTAGAAACACATGTACATGTACACATCCTAAACCAACTAGGGTTTCATAAACTACAATTGCATGCTATAACTTGGGTTGAAAATGGCCCTCCCCCTCATGTTTTCATGGCCCAATGTGTCTAGATATCACTAAGAAAGCACATGTTGCAGCATTATATTATTCATGTACTAGAATATAAGCCAACAACCTGCATAATAAAGCTAGGGTTCACATATTGAGAAATGGAACTAAAAACTAGGGTTTTATGAACTCTTTAGGTTTGAAGATCAAATTAGGATGGTTAGTATCATTTTGGTAGAAGACAAAAGGTCATATAGCCCTAGGCTACACTTACAAATTGAAAACCAACTAGGGTTTCATGAACTACAAATTGCATATTATAACTAGGGTTCACAAGTTATGAGATGGAACTAGGGTTTTATGACCTCTTTAGGTATATATCATTAGATTGGTTAGTATCATTTAAGTAAAAACCAAAAGGTCCTATACCTAGGCTATGCACATACATGAAATAATTTTATTGGGATTAATATGAACTACTTACTATTTCATATGTTCACAAATGCAAATAGCAATGTGTGCTAGGATGATTTTTAGAGAAGTTTAGGAGGCGAATCAACAATACTCAAATTATCAAATTGTTACTATTGAATTAAACCCTAGGTTGTGAAATGAATTTATTTGTTATTCTAAACCATAGCTAACACTATTGTAATTGATGAATAGTTACATGCTAGACTTTCCTAAAATGCTAACCCTAGCTAGACTTTCCTAAAATGCCACATGCTTGTACGATGAAAGACGATTAGGGTTTATAAACCCTAATGAGGAAAACAATTACAGTGTGGAGATTTGAATTTTAGCTTATATTATCTTTATGATTGGGTAGATTCTAGCATTGGTTATTCATGCTAATTTGAGATAATTTTGGGTTGAATTTGTTAAGTAAACTTTAATGGTGTTTATTTCGTTAGATATCCTAAGTGCAAACCTTTGGATAGGTCATCATGCACTTGTGTAGGCCATCAAGATGATGACTAAGGAAAATCCTCTGAAATAAAAGGAACTTGGTAGCCAAAATGACCCTTCAAACCATGATTATACACCCAAAGAGAACATGTCGCTACCAAAGTAAGGATCAATAGGGATGACAAGATAGGAAGTGAGTGGGTAAGATAGGAAGGCAAGCAAGTGACCTTAGGCTATGATAGGTGGGTAAGAAGGCTATTAGGGCTTCCCTAAATAGGATATTACTATTAGGCTATTAGGGTTTCCTCATTGATTATAAATCCTAGGTTATGCATGCTAACCTTTAATCTTCAGTTAGGGTTAGGGTTTCCTTTAAACTTCTTTAAAATTGCAAGTGCTGAATAGATCGTTATAGAAGACACATATGCATGAACTTGTTTCTTTTTATTTGTCAAGGAAGAACAATTTTTATGGGACATTATAATTATGGGATGTTTTCATTTCAATTATGCATGTGGTTGAAGCATGTTAGTGGTGTTGATGGGACATTAACATCATATTGTACAAAGTCAACCTCTTTTGCAACCGACATAAAAGTATTTCCAGCCAAGCATTTAACATTATGACAGTCCTATATTTCACTTTTTAGCTTGTCAAGACAAAGGTACAATATTTTTAAGTAAACATCAGTGATAAACAATTTTATAAGTGACAAGTTTCCAAGACGATTGGACTGTTAAACCATATCAAATTTCCAATCAAGTAAAATGTCTTATGACAGTCCAAGATGTAATTTCCAGTCAAGTAAAATGTGTTATGACAGTCCAAGATGTAATTTCCAGCCAAGTGGGAATGATAAGATGTATATTCACTTGGATTTTGATGACACAATGACTTGCAAGCAATTCAAGGGCTTTTCTAGTATTTTGCCAAGTTATGGATGTTTATATACCACTATCAAATATGTTTAAGTATGGCTGGGAATGATTGTTTATATACACTCCCTTTAGGGTGTCTTTGTGCCACTTTAAATTGGGTTATGGACAAATTTGAGGTGAGGCGTTAGTGAGTGGGTAAGATAGGAAGGCAAGGAAGTGACCTTAGGATATGATAGGTGGGTAAGAAGGACATTAAGGATGCCCTAAATAGGATATTACAGTGAATAAGTTAGGGAAGCTTAGGATGAGTTACTGGTGTTCTAGGGTTGTCCAAAATGGATATTATAGTCAGAGATATAGGGAGAGTCGTGGGGGTCTAAGTAGTGTGGAAATGAAAGGAATAAGCCTTGGTTTAGAGAGAGGGAAAGGAAGAAGTCTAGGGAAAGGGTTTTAGCAAGGGTTAGGCTAGAATAGAATGGCTTAGGTGTGTCTTATAGCTGCCTAATAGGTAGTATTACAGTCTAGTTTAATAAACAGTCCTAGGGTTAGTTAAAGATAGAAAATGGAGTAGAATGCCAAAGGTTAGAATTACTATGTAAATACCAAAGGCAGAAAAGTGCTTTCTATTGCAATTTGGACAATGAATAAGACTGTATTTTTATGCATTTGTGTATTTTTTTGTTAACTAACCTACTGTGTTAAATATTTTATGCATTTTATTGTGAACATATGGACTTTATTGCTTCATCAACAATAAGTATTTCAAGTGCATCAATTGTAAACTACTAATGTAAAGAAGTACAAAATGATATATTAATATACAAAAATTTCAAATCATATACAAAATATGGCAACTCATGTTGTATACAAAATATGACAACTCGTGCCCTATACAAAATATGGAAACTCATGCCCTATACAAAATATGGAAACTCGTGCCCTATACAAAATATGGAAACTCGTGCCCTATAAAAAATATGGAAACTCATGCCAAAATGCCACATCATGGCTAGTGTACATAGGAGGCTCTCTCAATCCTCCTACCCACCCTCAAAGCTCCCACATCCAACTCCAAAATTGATCTTCCTCTTCTTCGAGCTAGAGGAAGCTCGGTTCTTATGGCCACTTCGACCCCTCCTCTTGGGATTTGAAATGACAACAATCAAATGTCAACTCCTACAGGAAATTATACAAGTATATAAAAAAAATTCAATATCAAAATTACATTTTCAAATTTTAAATAGCTCACTTGAGACGAGACTGTAAGTGGTGAGTGGGCTACCCTCCTCCATGATCCAAGTCTCTTGGAAATGCCACCCTGCAACATTTAAACAGTAAGATAACTCATACAATTTACTGCTATGTTAATTTTCATTAATATTGCACAATATTTTCATAAACTGATCAATCTCATTGTGAACACAACAGGCTGGTCCTAGGGGCTGGCAGGTGGAGCAATGGACTGGTCCTCAGGGGTGGTAGGTGGAGCAGTGGGATGTACAACCTAATTTAATGTTAGGATGGATGGCATAGTGGAGGATGTAGCCACATCGATGTTGGCTACAACACTAGGGGGCACGGTGGGAGAGGGTGTGGACTGGAGTGGGCGAAGTGGTGATGTACGACGATAAATTCCAACTGGCTGTAGAATGGAATGGGCCACCCTGGAAGAGGAAAGGAGGGTGGTGAGGGAATATGGGGGAGGGGGATGAGGTCTGGGATGGGTTGGAGGGATGGGTGAATGTTGATGGATGGTGTAATGTGGTTGGAGGGGGGAGGGTGGAAACATGGGAAACTGCAAGGGAGGGGGTGGATGGGTGGGGTGGGGGGGGAGCTGGATGGAAGTGTGGTGGTGGGTGGGAGGCAATGGATGGATGGAATGGGGTGGGGAGGGATGTAGGGAAAGGGACATGTATTCTAGGGGCTACACCTGGCATATATGGTGCAAAAAAGGTAGTCAGTGGAGAGATTGTGACATTGACATGCCTATGTAGTGGGATGTGCATACATATCCATGGCATCATGTATTAGTACATAAAAAATATAACTATATGAATCTAAGCCATCAAAACTGAAATTAAATTTATACTTTATTACAAGATACTTGCTCACGAGGGGATCTATTGATCCCTGGTGGGGATGGCTGGTCACTCAATCCTAGGGACACCTGTTCATTTGCACAAAAATATTTAGATTCAATTAGTAAATATTAACTAAATATGGGCCGACAATTTAAATAAATATGTGAAGATTGACAAGAACTAATTTAGTGATACAATAGAAGTCACAAATCAACAAAGCGACATAACATCAATGATATGATGGTGATAATAACAGTCCCAAACTTGCATAATAATTTTTCTTTTAAATTATGATTTTGAGGGATGTTACATTTTTCTCTATTTTAGAGAATATCCACAACGTTTATGGGATTAGTCCTTAGACTTTCTTGTCGATCCTTGAAATGATATTCAAAAGTTATATGCTTGTCTTGTGCAATATCAAAGGATGGATGATTTGTAGGGTAAGTGTTTGTCATATTTTCCCTAACTATATCTTTGAAAATTGTATCCATTATTGATGCTAAAGTTTCCTTATATATGAATTAGTTGACTAGTTAGCCCTAGTAAACCTTTCTTATGCTTGATTTCCTTTCCAGTCTAGAGAATTGACATGGCTATGAGTTCTCTTCTCCTCCTATTTCAAACCTAATTTTTTAAGGTATCCTAATTGAGAATACCCTTCTTGGTACATTTTCTTTTAAGTCTCTATTATAGGTAGCATATTGAGCAGATAATGGTTATTTTCACATATTCAATTCTCGACAATGCAACTAAGACCCAATTCATTAATTACGAATTTATCTAACCCATCATCTTGGTGGATCTCCATGTAAATGTTTTCCACGTAAGTTTTTTCTAGGTCCCTCATTTTTTCACCAATGTCAAACATACTTCCTAGCTTGTTAGCAATTAAGGCAAGAGAACATTTCATCCATTTTTAAAGGAATTGAATGAATTTTAAGTTAGTGTTGTAGAATTTTATTTTTTCTCTCATGACCTTGTTAGAAAAAAAGGACTGTGGAGCAATAACAATAAACAATAAACACGATGCAAATATTAAAACAAATTACAAGAGAGACACATATCTTGGATGACAAGATTAACTACTAACATTAAATTTAATTAATGAAAGAAAACTACCTATGTGTATGGTGTCGCGATGTCCTTTGCAGCTTCCATGGCTCCATCTAGGTTGAAGGAACCAGCGTCCTCCCACCCGTGTGTTGGAGAATCAGCACTGAATAGTTGTACATTAAAAAAAATCAAGTCATCAACCTCTGAATATAAGTTAAACTTATTAGAAATTATGACATTAAATAAAACAATGAATAACCTGGTGCAGGTAGCTCTCTGTGCCATGCTCCTGTGTGGGAACATGGCATAGATTCCCACAACAAGAACAACGATGTGGCACTGGTCTCGTCGAGATGGATGGATCCTCTTGGCTACCACCTGTATCTACTCTCCCTCACCCACCACCAGTAGAATGTGCAGAAGTGTGTCTCTTGGGGGGGTCTTGCTCGCTCTATGAGGACAAAGCCACAAATGTGGTATGCCTGAGAAGGTGCCATGTGGCACGTCTGACGGACTCATGGATCTCATCTATCCCACTGCCTAGCCTAAGGGGTTGAGGAGGGAAATTTGGCTCTCTCCTAGGTGCAGCAATTCCTTTGAGTGGGTTCCACTGGGTGTGAGGTCGATCTTGGTATGAGCCAAAACCGACGCCCTAGAACTTGGTGATGTCGAAGTAGTTCACATGGAACCCTAACACAAAATTATCCCATTTTTTCCTGATAGAATACTGTGGGACTTCTACATTGTTTCATTAAGGCTTGTCGAAAACCATGAACCATCTCTTCCTCCATTTTTCTCTCCATGGTTGGTAATTACACCAGTCCATGCAAACTCACCTCTTCCTCACATCTGGAGGTTGTCCTGTTCTAGGATCTGTAAATTTGCTCCATAGTTGGGATTTTGTGATATTCAAGTTTTTTATATCCTCTTTGGATATACTAGTGCTATAACGTTCTCTCATTCGAGCCCTATATTCGCTCAAACTGGTTATCTCACTGTGGGAAATGTTGATAGATTCTATAATGTTTTTTATTGATGTGGCGAGGGAAACCTGAGAGGGTTCCCTCGTGTTCTTCAATTCATCACTCAAAATTCTTAATTATTTTAAATCCCCATGTAATTCATCTTCGAGGTTTTCTTCATTTAATTCATGGTTTGGGTCCTCTGTTTGGTTTGTTTCATTCATTTCTTGGGGTGGTTCATTGGTATTGGTCATTGTGGTTAGGTAATTTGTACCTGCAGTATCAAATTTTGCCCATTTCAATTGATTTTCAAATTTTTCAATTTTGTATTTTATTTTAAAAACAATGAAATAAACAAAAAAATTACATTCCTACTCTATTTACCTTACTCCAATGTCGTTTTAGGTGATTTGCACAAGTTAGTTGGGATCCTTGGGGGTCGTTGTCTCTTCCTTGCATGCTTGTGGGTGGCTAAAAAACAAATATGCCCACTATTTTTTAAACATAGGGATGCGTGCGCGCCCCTATTTTCTATCACTCCCAACACGCGCATGCGTCCAAATGCATGTGTGCGCATAGGAATGCAAGCACATCCACATGCACGTGCGCACTCTTATTTCTCATGCTGGCATTCTGGCATGGAGGTTTGCCACTGTCGAAGCGGGAGCGCGTGTGCACAACTAAGAGGTGTGTGCACGTTGTTGATTAGGCCCGCTTGCATGCTCCCATTTAATTATATTTGGGTAGCAGGTTCTTGCGGGCTCCCTGTAACAAAGAATGTAAAAGAGTGATAGTCTAATAGTCCATGCAATTCTTATAAAAAATGAGAATTGAATATGTTTCACACCACAACCTACCAATATACCAGTTTTGTTTCATGAAAATACAAGTATAGCCATAGAGAGCTCATGTTTTCAATAAGCTTAAAATAAATTAAACTCCATAAAAATGAAAAATTGAAACCCTTTCATGGATGGAATTCCCTACGTTCCTATCAAAACAAACATCATTTATGTTAGAACTTAAATGAACATAGAAAAAATCCTCTTAGTTTCCAATAACACCATATGATCATGTGCATATCTTGGATTAGGTATTTCACAACATGCAATGAATTGCCTCCACTTCCTCTACATGTATTCTTGCAATCAAGGGAATTAATACCATTTAGTTACCTTTTTATTGGGTTATATCTAGTTTTCTTTACCTTTACAGGAGAGGGTAACATATATATTGTTAAGTTTTAAGCATGCAATAGTTATAAAGATACACAAATGGTGAAACTTATTTGATACCATTTCATGGTAACGATAACAGATAGGGTATGTATATAAGGATTTAGATTTTCACCTATGTTCATGTTAGTTCCAGTACAATATTAATATGGGTTCCTTGCATATTAGAATTGAAATTACAATAATGAATGTGCCAAATATAACTCAATCTAACAACTATTCCTAATTGGAAATGTGAAAATGTTAAAGAAGAATACAAAAACTTGAAATAAATAATTAGTTAAGAAAGATTGATCTAAATTTTCTTGGTTCTAGTGAGCCAATAAAGATTGATATCACTTTTCTTGGTTTCCATGGAGCAAGTTTTGATTGAATCTTAATACCACCTAAACCTGAACCAAAAAAATTGTTCAAAAAAGAGGAAGACGTTATAGTTTAATGATTTGGAGGTATAAATCCAACCCTTTATTTGGAGATTATTCCTTAGCATAAGTTAGGATTGATATGAATTCATCCCATGATTTCGAGGTACCAATCTAACTTGTGATTTAGAGGTTATTCCTTAGCAAAAACTAGGACTAATATGTATCCAACACATGATTTGGAGGTATGAATCCATCCCTCCGTTTGGAGGTTATTCCTCAGCACACCCAAATAAAATAACCCCCAATATTTATATTACTATGTCAAATTACAAAGTCCCCCCTTGACCCCTTAATATGAGGCAATATATTTTTGGAGTTTTTAGGAGTATTCAAACCCCCAATATGAATGGATGTGAAATAATATTGCCTCACTACTGAATCCCCCATGAGACATTAGTATGATTGAGGTATATGTAGATGACATAATTTTTGGAAGCAATGATAATAAACTAAATCAAAGGTTTGTTGAGAACATGAAAAAATATTTTGAAATGTCCCTTCTCATAGAAATGTCCTTCCTTTATGGATTTCAAGTATCCCATCTCAAGGATAGCATATTCATCAAACTTAGTACATAAAGGAAATGTTGAAAATATTCAATATGGAAGAATGTAAACCAATGTGTACACCCATGATCATTGGATGAAAATTGAGTAAGTATGATGAAGAAAATGAAGTTGATAAAAGAATCTAAGATCAATGATAGGAAGCCTTCTATAAGTGATAACCTCAACACCTGACATAATGCAGGTTGTGGGGCTTGTTGCAATATTTCAAGTTGTTCCAAAATAAACGCATGTACATGCATTAAAGAGATAATTTTAGATACATGAAAGGGAATTTGGATCTTGTCCTATGATATAAATGCAACAATGAATTAATATTAGAATCATACACAGATGCGGACCAAGAACTTAGAAGAATTGATGATTGAAAGAGCACAAGTGGAGCTGCCTTCTTCCTAGGAAAATACTTAGTTTCTTGTCTAAGGAGGAAACAATCCTCAGTATCCTTGTTAACTCCAGAAGTAGAATACATTGGTACAATGAAATGTTTCCAAGTAAAATATGACCAACCCATTCAATATCTCAAAGAATCCGGTGATGCATTCCAATACAAAGCATATTCTGATCAAATATAATTTTTTAAGGGAACAAGTGGATGAAAATACAATCAAGTTGGAATATGTAGACACAAAAGAAAAAATTGCAGACATTTTTACAAAATAGCTTCCTAGAGAAACACTTGAGTATCCAAGAAGAAAAATTAGGAATAATTTATGCTTCACAATTTGAGGCAAAATAAGTCAACAATTGTGATTGTCTACAACCTAGCATACTAGAATCAGTGAGCATAAATACAGGGGGATTCGACAAAGCAGAAGGTACCTTTTCCATTGATGTCAAAGGGAGAGAGAAGTTGGAAGAATAAGAAAAAGGAAGATCCCAATGACAGGGTGAGCAATCAAAGAACATGAAGACAAATGTATGAACATGATCACATAGGAAGCCTTTGACGCACTAAAGTAAATCTCACTTTCAGGGGGGGTTTATAAAGAGTACTATCACATAAGGTAGTATTGAAATAAATGAAAAAGGGGGATATCGTTGAGCATGAATTGTAATTGATTTCAAAGAAGATTCCGAAACGAGATGTCAAAGAATCAAATGTCAATGGGATTTCCAAAATAACATCAGAAGAAGTTAAAGTACTTCCTCTCACACAACCATCTTGAATACATGCTTATGGAAGAATGTGGAAGTCACATGAGAGAAAAGATCCCACCATGACATTGTTAAAAAATGCACAAATAATCATAAACATAGAAGATCATTGAAAATGACATAGATGCACAAATACCATCTGTGTGACTGATGAATAAAAAGAAACAGAGTTGTGTGCAAAAGTATCACAAAGAGTATGGTATGTGGTACAAATATTTGTAAAGAAACATCAGCAATTTATTTAAACCAATGTGTGTGAAATTCCCACATGGATGTTGGCATATGTGCGTCATACACCACACAGAGATGAATTATGCAAAGCGACATGCCAACGCAGATCCTAACTTGTTGAAAATGAAATCAAGTAGGATGTTATCCAATTTGAAGGAACTTCACCCAAGTGCACACATCTCTTGACTTAAGAATATTATAAATAAGAAGTAGATGGATGTGGTAAAGCAAGCTTGTGAAAAATGCAGATTTCAGATAACTTGTCACATGCCCCAATTTTGCAAAAACAATTTTATATTATTTGAGGACAATATGTTAAATTTTATGCTAAGTTGTAATTGATGACTCAGGAGGGTCAAGGATATTTAATGTAAATTCTGAATATTTTATTTATAAATAAATAAAGGAGGCGACAACAACTTAGGAGAGCTGTTAAAAGAGTGTTTACTGGTCAAATTGGTGGAGGAGACTGGGTGGAGAGAAAACTGACATGTGGTAGCATCCTCAAACCACTTCCAACTGTTGCAGGTGGCAACCTCCCTACATTTGGGGTCATGATTCCCCAAGAAAGTGGAATCAGAGCAGGTGGCTCAATTAATGAAAACTGACCCAAATGACCTAGGCAATATTTATAAAAATTCCCATTAAAGAGAGCTAAGGCTACTCATTTTCTAGAAAAGTGATCATTCAGGTTGACTAAATGTACTTAAGAGAAATTCAATGGAAGGGAAATTTGGAAAGTGTTTGAGGGGATAACTGTTGATTGATATAGTGTAGCTTTTAAGATGAATATCATACTGCAGAGAGTAGAGTATTTACTGAGGTATAGAACTAGTCAGTTGAAAGAGGGTTATTCTGTTTGCATTCTCCACCATTTCTTAGCCAAGAAGACCACGAACAGGCTCGGGGGTCCTGAGGAAGCGTTTTTTGAATGCTCTCTAGGAGATTGGTAGGGAGGAATGGCCTCCTAAAGCTGTCATAGTCTGTCCTCATCAGGTTCTAAGTTATTTTATTTTACTGTGTTAGTTTAATAAATCTTAGATAGCTACTATGTGAATGTTAACAGTTCAGTTTGTGAAATGTTTGAGTTAGTATTTTTATCATATTATTATAGAAATGAAATGGATTTAGAAAATAATGTGTTAGAATGAAAATAAATTTCTAAACTGTGTTTTTCCGCACCTGGAAACCAGGTCATACTCTAGCACAAATAGAATGCTTTAAGTAGATAAGAAAATGAAAATAGTAGATAGGATTGTGTAACTATAGATAGTAGAATAATTTTATTTCAATGTTAAAATATTATGGAGGAAAAACAGTGTCATGATTTATTTCTATTTCTCTGTTTTCACTTATATAACTGAATGAAATACAACAGTAAAACTACATTAGAGTTACAGTCATTACATATAGTTAAGTATTTAAACAAGCTACTAACCACATAGTTAATCTTCCAACAATATCAACTATATCTAAGACTAATATTTAATATAAACTAGGTAGGGTTAGATTAAAAGTCCTTCATTTATAAAGAGTAAACAAAATTACAGAGTTTATTTTCTATCCTTTTGAAAACTCTGAATAAATTCTATGTGACAGTTTAGTAAATGAAAGCAATGTAAATATAAACAATAACTAGTATAGAACTAAATATTTACATATGTAGAAACTATTTTACATTGACTAGACATGCTTATACCTGTGAAGGAAAAACTTCAGGGTCGAAACCCTAAACAATTTATTTATCTATTATAAATTAAACTATCTAAGTTATAATCCATTTACATTGATAATTATATAAATAAACGTTACAAGAAGATTATAGTGTCTACTATAGACTCTTTATGGTCTTTTCTGAAAACAAATGTCTTTTAAAAACAAGCAAGATAAGTTACAGTTAAAAAGTTAAAATACCACCACACACCTATAATAATCAAACTGAAATAACAAGTAGTGAAAACCTAATTAATAATAAATTGAAGAACTTATTTAGACAAGGGTTTCATTTCCGGAAAACCCTAACTTATATATTCTGAAGAAGTGAGTTAATATTATAAATTTCACATTACGACTTTCCGGAAAACCCTAACTTATATATTCTGAAGAAGTGAGTTAATATTATAAATTTCACATTACGACTGGTGTACAGTCCTTATATTAAAAATAATTACTTGCAAAAGATAACTTAAAAATTAATTATCTTCATTGTTAGTTGAATAAGGAAAGACTTTATTTACGCAGAATCTTAGTTTACAAGAGTACAAAAACCATTGCAAAAATGAGATAGAGCTCGAAGATAAGACCTTCTTAAAAACCAAATGTATTACATTGACAGGCCATAAGGCTAAAAACTTAACCAAGATACATCACGCAGCTCAAGGCCGGTATAACCCAGCATTAAAGCAGGGGTTTATAACATTAAATTTGAGAACAACTTATTAAAACCTCTTATTAAACAAAGAGACTGAATATGCTTCCAAGCACTGAGTTCTCCTTCAACAACCCTCAATACAAGTAGGGTGAAACCCATTTGAACTCAGGGCTTACCAGTTAGAGGGACAAGCCACTGAAGACGGTCGTTGTTGATATTTCACCGAAGCTTGGAACTTTCACGGGTTCCTACACAAGCATTTAACCAAGCATTAGTTTAGGGATCAATTATTTAACATTAAAAACCCTAACGGTGTTCATAAATTGACAGAGTTTACAAAGTAAAAACTGAGATATATTTACCTGTATATAACAGAGTATTGAGCAGTGAAGAGACTATCACCAGCTATGTAATGCACACACAAAAATATCCAAACCCTACGATGACTGTGGAGCACAAACAGTAGCAAAGAGGCTTTAGCTTCACAAAGTAGTAATAGTCCACGAGGAGAGAAAGACTGAGCTAAGGATAGGCCGAGAGCCAAATACAAAAACTAGTAAACACTCGCATGGTAAGGTTCACAGCTAAGAAGGTTTGCAAACAAATACTGATCTCAGGAAACTACAGCAACTTTAAACCAAAGTTTTCGAGCAAGCGAGCATAGGAACAACCCTCATGGCCACCATGGAAACCATGCAGAGCAGCCCGCAGGCCAGCAAGAACTTCGGAGGCAAATAACAAAGAAAGTAGGGTTTGCAAGACTTTTATATCGCCAATACATAGACACGAGGTGACCACGTGCCCTCCAATAATTTTAACCATGCAAGGGTTGAGTCCATAGTCCATCTGTAGTTTAATCATCCAATTATTAATATAATGATTTAGTCAAACCATGCACAAAACTATGGAGTATGCTTGTATATATTTTCACCAATGTTCATACATAAACTATATCATAATGTATGATAGCTTTGAAATATGTGTATTGATTAACGATGAACTCTTAATGTTGACCCCAATGAAAGGTTGTAACAACTTTGTCATATGGATAATCCAAATGTCGATAATGATTTAGGACATTTCCATTTATCATTTGATTTATATACTTGCAAAACAACGATAAAATATGCACATATTATATTCCAAACTTATCACTTGTAAATCGACGGCTTTGGGTGGTTATAATATATGGAGTTTGACTAGAATAGTAAAAGTATTTAAACCATGACAATTACAAGGCTCGTCCTTGGTATAAGCTCTCATATATAATAGTTTGCTTACTCGACTTGTCAAAACTAATAATAGACCATATCTTTATTGGGTAAAGGTAGTATGTGATTGTTATGTTTGATTGTTCTTAGTATAGTGTAAGAATCTTGGTCATATTAGTGTCACTTAGAGTAAGCTTCATATTAAAAGTTCTAGGTACAAAAATCTACCATAATAGTGAATATAAACATTAATTTGTTATAAGTGAGGCAATATGATAATAGTAAAATGGAACAAACCATGCTCAAGTCTATAATCATTGGAATGACATTGATAATATATTTACCTATGACTTAGACTTATGAATCAAGGGTAGATAGTATCCCATCATGAAACAATGCATTTAATTACAATAATCAAGCTTATAATGTCAAGATATTTCTAGACAGTAAGAATCCTACAGAATGCAAGTAACAATCAGATTGGTACATTATTAAATAAGATGGTAATGTATGTTGTTACAATAGTACATGTAGCAAGACAATAATGTAAGTACATAAGTTTATAACTTGTTAGTGATCATTTTTAATTTAAATATAAGTAATAGGTTGATAATTCCCATAACTAGTAAGCTACCGACAAAATAGAAACATGTACTCTATTGGAAATCTTTACTATCCGGATTGATAGAAGTACTTTCATGAATTAAAAGACAGTTACTTTACCTCATCAGAGCTTGCTTTTAGACAGTCAGTTAATTACTAGCGTTTTACATGCAACCTATATACTTCTTGCAACTTTATGAATTAAACCCTTATTTGATCGATCGTTACCTGTTAACCTGTAAGAACCAATAGTCCATTTGCATTAGCATAAATGCTAAGTAAGCCCAAGTTTTCAAAGATAGATTTCACCTACTTGCCAAAAAGTAAACTTATTAATAAAACTGAAAGAAAGTTGTGTGCAGGTCAATCTCATATACTTTACAAAAAGGAAAACTATATTAGTTAACGTAATATGAAAATGATTAATACTAAGTGTTAGACTGTTTCATTTTCTACTAACCACTAGTAGTTAGTAAACTGCGTATTCAGACATTTTATGCTATCCTAAAAATTTTAAATTTTTCTGAAAATTTGGGGTTTTGACATGTGGTATCAGAGCACAAGGTTCAAACACTAGGTCTTGATGAAGCCCAACTTGCTTTTATGAAACAATGAATTTAAATTATTTTGCTGATGTTATTTTTTTTAACGTTATTCATCAGATAAATTGTTTCTGAAGTTTAACAACATGTATGGAAAGACTGTAGGAATATGCGGAAGAGGAATCTCCCTTTACTAAACAAGAAAACTTACAAAGAGACCCTATACAAGAGGACATAACCATTAATTCCTCATATCTTTTACAAACAGTAAAGGACTTAAAATCTGAAATGGAATCTGTTAAACGAGAAAATGAAAGGATTCTGAAAGCTTAGGAGGAGCTGAATCAGATCATAATAGAAATATTTCAAAATGAGGGAAGGGATAAAAGAGCTGATTCAGAAGAGATAAGTCACCAACATAAATATAAAAAGATTAAACAGACTAAAAATGAAAGAAGCTCATCATCAAAGGTATTTTGTGGTCAACATAGTTTTCATTCCACTAGCGATAGTAGTGATGACAATCATTATACTAAAAAGAGAAAATATAAACCTTATGAGGAAATTTCTGGGGAGTTTAAAAATATTAAACCACCAACCTTCAATGGAGAAACTAAGAAGGGGGAGGAAGCAGAATCCTGGTTATCTGGGATGAAGAAGTACTTCCATAGTTATAACTATTCTAACCAATTAAAGGCTAGAATGGCTATCTACAATCTTTCAGGGAAGGCTGACATATGGTGGCAAGAATTAAAGAGAGCGAAGGGAATAAGATAAAAGAATATTTTTGGTAAAAAATGAAGACTGAACTAGAATAATATATCGCTAGGTGTTTTGAATGTTAGCAGGTGAAAACTAAACATCAACACCCAGCTGGATTACTTCAGTCATTGCCCATTCCTAGCTAG
The DNA here is from genome assembly GCA_001517045.1 of Pseudotsuga menziesii. Classification (NCBI taxonomy): domain Eukaryota; kingdom Viridiplantae; phylum Streptophyta; class Pinopsida; order Pinales; family Pinaceae; genus Pseudotsuga; species Pseudotsuga menziesii. The sequence goes on from LPNX010028237.1 coordinate 43,081, forward strand.
AAATGGGAGATAATTAGTCTCGATTTTGTTACTGGATTGCCTTAAAATAAAAATTTAAATGATTCTATCATGGTAGTGGTCAATAAATTAAGTAAAGCATCCCACTTTATACCTATTAAAACTACGTATAAAGTTGCAAACATAGCTGATATCTTTCTAAAGCAAATTTTCTGATTGCATAGAATACCGAAAGTTATAATCTCAGATAGAGACCCTAAATTTACTGGTAAGTTTTGGAAATCTATGCTTAAAGGATTAAACACTATACTAAATTTTAGTACTTCGTTCCATCCTCAAACAGATGGGAAGATTGAAAGAGTAAACCAAGTACTGGAAGATTTACTAAGAATATATGTGTAAGACCAGCCAGGTAAATGGGAGGATTATTTGCATCTGGTAGAATTTGCTTATAACAATAATTATCAAGTGTTAGCCAGATTTAGTTCTTTCGAAATATTGTATGGAAGAAAATGTAATAGTCCTGTCTCTTAGAGTAATCCGGTGGATAGGTTAGTATTAGGTCCTGAACTATTGAATGAAATGGAAGAAATTGTAAAGCAGGTACAAAGGTAATTTCAAAATTTCACAGGATCGACAGAAAATTCAAGCAGACCTTAAAATAACTCCAAAGGAGTTTCAAGTAGGTGAGAATGTGTTCTTCAAGGCGAGACCCAAAAAGATCTCTATGAGGTTGGGTAGTTGTGCCAAACTAGCACCTTGTTATTGTAGTCCATTTGAAATACTGTCCAGGATTGGACAAGTAGCCTATCAATTAGCATTACCTTTGAATTTGAGAAGTTCATAATGTTTTTCACATTTATGTATTAAAGAAATATGTTCATGATGCTACTCATGTTGTTAACTAGAATGATGTATAGGTGGAATAAGAAGGAGATTTTCTGGTGGAACCGGACTATATCCTCGGGCGGAGGGAGATCACACTTTGGAACCACACCATTGGTCAGGTGAAGGTGCAATGGAAGCACCTTAGTCCAGAGGAAGCCAGCTGGGAATTGGAAAGAAATATGCGGGATGCATATCCAATTTTGTTCCAGGGGAATTCTGAAGATGAAGAATAAATAACATCAAGGATGATGTTATATTTTAAGGGGGTGTGTATGTCACATGCCCCAATTTTTCAAAAACAATTTTATATTATTTGAGGACAATAGGTTAAATTTTATGCTAAGTTGTAATTGATGACTCAGCAGGGTCAAGGATATTTAATGTAAATTATGAATATTTTATCTATAAATAAATAAACGAGGAGACAACAGCTTAGGAGAGATGTTAAAAGAGTGTTTACTGGTCAAATAGGTGGAGGAGACTGGGTGGAGAGAAAACCGACATGTGGCAGCATCCTCAAACCACTTCCAACTGTTGCAGGTGGAAACCTCCCTAAATTTGGGGTCATGATTTCCCAAGAAAGTGGAATCAGAGTAGGTGGCTCAATTAATGAAAACTGGCCCAAAAGACCTAGGCAATCTTTATAAAAATTCCCTTTGAAGAGATTTGAGGCTACTCATTTTCTAGAGAAGTGATCATTGAGGTTGAATGAATGTACTTCAGAGAAATTCAATGGAAGGGAAATTTGGAAAGTGTTTGAGGGGATAACTGTTGATTGATCTAGTGTAGCTTTTAAGCTGAAGATCATACTGCTGAGAGGAGTATTTACTGAGGTATAGAACTAGTCAGTTGACAGAGGGTTCTTCTATTTGCATTCTCCACCAATTTTTAGTGAAGAAGACCAGGAACAGGCTCGGGGGTCCCGAGGAAGTGTTGTTTGAGCACTCTCTAGGAGATTGGTACGGAGGAATGTCCTCCTAAAGCTGTTGTTGTCTATCCTCATCAGGTTCTAAGTTATTTTATTTTACTGTGTTAGTTTAATAAATCTTAGATAGCTACTATGTGAATGTTAATAATTCAGTTTTTGAAATGTTTGAGTTAGTATTTTTATCATATTTTTATAGAAATGAAATGGATTTAGAAAATAATGTGTTATAATGAAAATAAATTTCTAAACTATGTTTTTCCACACCTGGAAACTAGGTTGTGCTCTAGCACAGATAGGATTCTTTAAGTAGATAAGAAAATGAAAATAGTAGATAAGATTGTGTAACTATACACAGTAGAATAATTTTATTTCAATGTTAAAATATTATGGAGGAAAAATAGTGTTATGATTTATTTCTATTTCTCTGTTTTCACTTAATATAACTGAATGACATACAACAGTAAAACTACATTAGAGTTACAGTCATTACATACAGTTAAGTATTTAAATAAGCTACTAACCACATAGTTTATCTTCCAACAATATCAACTAAATATAAGACTAATATTTAATATAAACTAGGTAGGGTTATATTAAAAGTCCTTAATTAATAAAAAGTAAATAAAATTACAGAGTTTATTTTCTATCCTTTTGAAAACTTTGAATAAATTCTACGTGACAGTTTAGTAAATGAAAGAAATGTAAATATAAACAATAACTAGTATAAAACTAAATATTTACATATGTAGAAACTATTTTACATTTACTAGACATGCTTATACCTGTGAAGGAAAAACTTCAGGGTCGAAACCCTAAACAATTTATTTATCTATTATAAATTAAACTATCCAAGTTATAATCCATTTACATTGATAATTATATAAATAAATGTTACAAGAAGATTATAGTGTCTACTATAGACTCTTTACAGTCTTTTCTGAAAACAAATGTCTTTTATAAACAAGCAAGATAAGTTACAATTAACAAGTTAAAATACCACCACACACCTATAATAATCAAATTGAAATAACAAGTAGCGAAAACCTAATTAATAATAAATTGAAGAACTTATTTAGACAAGGGTTTCATTTCTGGAAAACCCTAACTTATATATTTTGAACAAGTGAGTTAATATTATAAATTTCACATTATGACTGGTCTACAGTCCTTATATTAACAATAATTACTTATGAAATGATAACTTAACCCTTAATTATATTCACTGTCAGTTGAAGAAGGAAAGGCTCTATTTATGCAGAATCTTAGTTTACAAGAGTACACAAACCATTGCAAAGATGAGACAGAGCTCAAAGACAAGACCTTATTTAAAAAAAAATGTATTACATTGACAGGCCATAAGGATAAAAACTTAACCAAGATACTTCACGCAGCTCAAGGTCGGTATAACTGACACTAATCATTACTCTAAGTGACACTAACTGTATTAGTTAACGTAATACAAAAATGATTAATACTAAGTGTTAGACTGTTTCATTTTCTGCTAACCACTAGTAGTTAGTAAACTGCGTATTTAGACATCTTATGCTATCCTAAAAATTTTAAATTTTTTCTGAAAATTTGGGGTTTTGACATAACTGCTTGGACAAGATTTGGAATTTCTTTAGGGTATCAATGGTTAATTGATCAGAGAGGGTATCTTTATGGAGCGGAGCCAGAGCGTGCATATCATTCAATGGTGTCCAGAGAATAAGTGCATTTGAAGAAAAGGATACCCATATATTGGATGTAAAAGTTTCTTACATAGTAAAGACACAGATCACAAAACAACAAGTATAACCGAGCCAAAGAGTCTGTTTAGACACAGATCAACTAAAAGGACACAATCACGGTAAAAGTAGCACATTGTATTTTGTGAAACTATTTGTGTAGATATATATATATATATATATATAGATGTAGATAAATGAAGGTACAACAGTTTCATATTAGGAAGATAAGGTATTTTTTCAATTTTTCTTAATACAATCATACTTCATTGCAAGGAGGTCAAACGGGGTAAGGAGAAGGGGGATGCAACCTCCTTCTAGTTGATGTTAGACAATACAATCAGGGCGTATAAACATCCTTTATGTTGGTGCAGATAAAAATAAAGGGGTCATAGCGTCCTTCTAATCAGTGTCGTAGAACAAATGGAAGTTGGTACTTCTGCAACTAGAGAGCACATTTTTTCATAGGTCATCACTTAAAGCCACAAGTCACAGTTTGCATGGTCAGACTAATATATATACAGGATGGTTCCTGAATATCATGAGTTGGTTCTTGCATAGATTGAGGTTGTTGCAGGCCGCTTTCTGTAGCCATAGATTGTACCTGGGATCATATCAACACCTGAAATGAGTTGGTTCTCATGTTTGGATACTGTTATATCCCACTATTGTAATTCTCTCCATATTTCTCTCTCTCTCTCTCTCTCTCTCTCTCTCTCTCTCTCTCTCTCTCTCTCTATTGGATACTGTTATATCCCACTATTGTTCTAATTATTATTGTGAATGGTGGAAATTTTATTTTTGTGAAAATATGTATAAGTTAAAATCATAAATATATGCGCTATTACTAATTCACCCCCCTCTCAGTAATAAGTTAATTCCAACATAAAGGGACTGCATCGGCTATTCGATGAAATATTATTGGTTAGCTGACAGACCAGTAAGGGGCAGCACCGAATATCCAATGAACTATCATTGGGTAGCCAACGAACCAATAAAGGATATACATTGGCTATTCAATGAAAAATCATTGGATAACCGATGAAAAAAATAATAAATGTAAACTAGATATCTAATGCATGTCTCTCAGATATCCGGAGAACATGCATCAAATAACTCACGACCAAATAATAAATGTTCAATGGAAATCAGACGTATATGCATCGAATATCTGACAATTAACAATAGAAATATTTTAAAAAAAATGATTACATGCCTAAATGTGTTGGTTATCCAATGTCCATTATGTCGTATATATGATGATGTGTGAAGTGTTGAATATCCAATTAAAATACACTAATGATTATTGGATTTTTTTTCATCGGATAACCATTGGCATTGTATCGAAAATCCAACGAACAACCTTCAGATTTTGGTCCATATGTAGTAATGAATCACAGAGGAGGTGATGATAGTGGATCATTGTCCTTAGTATATGAATTCATAGAATTTTATTGGTTAGATCACAACCTGTTGAGTAGGTTGAGACCATCAACAACATGATGAATCGCTGATGTTGTATAATTGGGAAGGGCCTCTCATATGGTTGCAAGATGAATTCCATGGATGATATCCCTAGCTCATGTAGGGACTACTATGTGTCATGCCATCAATGCACATATATGATCCATCACTTTTTTTTAAATGATCGATCCAACCTATGTGGCATGTTAACTATTTGTACTTGAGGTGGTTTATTGGTCTCAACCATATCCTATTCCTATTGGGTAGGTACCTCTCCAATGTACTTATCTATATTTGCAGAATAGTGGGCAACAATATTTCTATTTTTTTTAAATTTAAAATCAATTACATGTACATTAAATAAGATCAATCAAAACATAATGATAATATTACATATAACATTTGTTGACTTTGCTTTTCTAAATAGGAGGTTTACACATCTTCACTAATCCATCCTTGAAAGTGGGAAGTATAAGATCTACGGTATGATCATCCTCATTGGATACCATCTTCAATACCTTTTAAATGACCTTCTTACATAGGAACTCTAATTGAAACTTCTTAGGCACCATCTTCCCCCACATGTCCATGTGCACATCGATAATCAAACTAGAATGGGTGTCGTCCATTATCAATTAAGATGATGAAAATATATTAAATAGCAAAGTAAATAACTTATAAGAAACTATGAAGACCATCCTTCCATCCAACACACCATGACAATGAACCATATAAAAACAAAAAATTGATAAAAAATGGTAGACCACCTATCTTGTTTGGCACCCCAAACTATGATATCCACACAGTGCATAAGAACACATGTAAATCTAACCTAACACTAGCAACCTATAGCTCACCAATATCAATGGTGTCCTCATGAATATATCTCTACACATTTGCAAGTTTCTAACTTGACCATCTCTTGAAATTCCTCGAAAGATATCAAGAAACTGGGGAAAATCCTCCCTTTCCTAGATAGCCTAGGGATGAAGTATATATCCTCTTCTATGGGATAATACAATAGATTAGGACCAATACTAAATGAATTCCTAACATCATCCTAATTGTGCCGAGAGGAGCTCTACAGCCCAGTATGGGGGAGATCTTGTCACGTAACGTTACATAACATTCCTCATGTAAATGCTGGCTATAAATTTTTACTTCTATTTACTTAAGATTTCCAATTATGAGAGAGATGTTGTAACGTTAGGTAACGTTCCTCATGTAAAGGTCGGCTAAAAAATTTTACTTATGATGTAGATTTTGTTGGCTTTTAATTAAAAGTAAATAATTTTTTTGTCTCATTAAAATAAAAACAAAATGACGTGTGTTTTGAAACACCAATAGATCATAAAAAAATACATAAGAGTTTATCAAGAGGAATAATATCTTCCGCAAAGAGAAGATCTTCCCCAAACAAAAGACTGCCACAAAGAAAATAGAAAGAGAAGATTGCCACAAAGAAAAAAAGAGATCTTCCCCAAACAAAAGACCGCGACAAAGAAAATAGAAAGAGAAGAGAAAGAGAAGATTGCTGCAAAGAAAAAAGAAAGAATATCTCTGCAATGGATAGGTAAGTTTTTTAAATTGATATTATAATTTTACTATGTAGGAAGAGGTTTTGAAATTGAAACCAAATCCAATTATTGAAACTGAAACCAAAATAAATATATATTTCAATTTATATATTAAAATAAATAAACATTGAAATATATATTAATATATATTCCAACATGAAAACCATGCTATTGCAGAAGCCAACATTTCTCATTTTCCTCCAATTTGCACAGAGATCCATGTGCCATAAAACGTGCAACAAAAAAAACTAACAAAACCACAACCATTAACAGTAGAGAAGATTGTCGCAAAGAAAAAAGAAAGAATATCTCTGCAACCGGTAGGTAAGTTTTTTAAATTGATATTATAATTTTACTATGTAGGAAGAGGTTCTGAAATTAAAACCAAATCCAATTATTGAAATTGAAACCAAAATAAATATATATTAATATATATTTCAATTTATATTTTAAAATAAATAAATATTGAAATATATAATAATATATATTCCAACATGAAAACCATGCTATTGCAGAAGCCAACATTGCTCATTTTCCTCCAATTCGCACAGAGATCCATGTGCCATAAAACATGCAGCAAAAAAACTAACAAAAACACAACCATTAACAGAAGAGAAGATTGCCGCAAAGAAAAAAGATAGAATATCTCTGCAATCGATAGGTAAGTTTTTTAAATTGATATTATAATTTTACTATGTAGGAAGAGGTTCTGAAATTGAAACCAAATCCAATTATTGAAACTGAAACCAAAATAAATATATATTAATGTATATTTCAATATTTATTTATTAAAATAAATAAATATTGAAATATATATTAATATATATTCCAACATGAAAACCATGCTATTGTAGAAGCCAACATTTCTCATTTTACTCCAATTCGCACAGAGATCCATGTACCATAAACCGTGTAGCAAAAAAACTAATAAAACCACAACCATTAACAGAAGAGAAGATTACCGCAAAGAAAAAAGATAGAATATATCCGCAACATAACATGCAGCTAAAAAAAACAAAAGAACATATATATTTTAATATATATTTCATAAGCGTGCAACAAAAAAAAACAAAACAATATATNTAGTATAATGGTAAGGGTATTGTGATAATGGGATGAGGTTCAAGGTTCAAACCTCCCAATTTACCTAACTTTTTTAATAAGAACTACTTGTGCTATAGTGATAAGGGTCAATTCTCCCAAATCACCTAATTCGTTTGAATATTTATTGAATTTTTAAACTTGCATAAAATTCAGTGTATGGTTTTCATTTAGTCATAGATTTCAGTGTATTAATAATAAAACCTACCTGTAGATAATCCTCATAATTCTATCTGTGTTTTCAACTTAACCAGTTCCTTACAATGTTGATCAAACTTGAGTTTTGTGTCACCTCCCACGACTGAAACCAGCCTAGATCCAAATCCTAGGCTCTATCACGTGCTGAGAGGGATCCAATCTCCCAAGGTGAAAACCTCTTCTCAAGTATTGCATTCAATGAGGTTTTCACCTCGAGAGATTGGATTCCTCTTGGCACTTGATAGAACCTAGGATTTGGATCTAGGTTGGTTATATATCAACAGCATCAATAAGAACATATTCCCCTTGAAGGATTTAGCATCCTCATAAAACTTGAGGAGGCCATGGTTGTTAAAAGGATATGATTGAGTGTATACTATAATAGTAAACACACAAATAACATAAAATATTTTGAGTAAATAACCATTTTATTTAAATTACAATTTGAAATTTTTTTTTTTTTAAATGTCTAAAATAGAAGGTACGCCTTTATACAATAAAACACCATTAGTGATGCTGATTAATAATTAGAACACTATCAAAACATACTGCACCAATAAAGTGGATATATGGGTTTATTTTTATTGTTTACATAACAATCTGCTTCTTAGGTATAGATGCACTAGTAATGGTGCATCCGTACATTAAATATCATACTAATAGTTTCTTGCTATTTTATGGAAAAATCACTTGACAACATGTTTATAATATTGAGAAGCATTACTTTCTTGTTATTTGATGGAAAAATCACTTGACATGTTTATAATATTGAGAAGCATCATTATTAAATCCTATACATATTACAAAATGCATATAGAAACATGTGATTGCATTTTAAGTTATTTTATGTTTTATTGATGCGATCCATGTCAATATTATTAACATGTGAGTGTATTTTAATGTTGTTCCCTCAAGGTGAACAGATGCACTCGCATGTTTAAATATATATAAACTAAATGATGTCTTATAATATAAAGGCACACCACAAACTATGCTTATAGATATTATAAAACACACCAAAAAATGTGGGATGTTTTTAAAATTATTTTATGTTCTACAAATACTCTTCATTTTTTATGTATGCACCAACATGTTTTACAAATACTCTTCATTTTTTATGTATGCACCAAATACTTTTCATTTTTTATGTTCGCACTAATTTGAGTGTTGGTAATATCGAGAAGCACAATTAATAATATTTGTATATACTATAAAGAACATCAATAATATGTGTGTTTTATAAAGAGCATCAAGTAAATGTAAATTATTTTTGTGACATTGGCATGCTAAAGGTAAATGGACATGCTACTAATGTTGCATATTGTAAATAGTTGCATATCGTATATTTATATGATGCATTACAGAGTGCATTGTTTGGTGTAAGGCGAATAGTTTGTAAACACCATGAATAATTTAAAATTTTTGAAAAACGAAAAACATAAAATAAATTTTATATTTTAATCCACTAAAAATGTAAATGAAGATTTGACGAATAATTTTCTTTTTTCCTTTCTAGAATTTATTTAATATTTGACAAATAATTTGCCTTTTCTCTTCCGTATGGTTTCCAAGTAGATAAAAAATTTAAATATGAAATGATTGTGCAAAATTACAAAAATGATCAAATTCATTAGTGAACTAAATAAATTTAGATAAAAAAGTTTAAATATAAAATGATTATGCAAAATTACAAAAATGACCAAATTCATTAATGAACTAAATAAGGAATCTCACAAAACAATAGCACTAATGACAAGATGGTCATAGAGATTCTAAACATCTTGTGTGTTTGGAAGCACTAAAATTGAAATTACAATTTGGTAAACAAAATTATGATAGTTTGTTGCACCCTACAAGAAGATGAAATGGTTGATAATATGTTTTGTGTGCATCATACATTTTTTAATAAAACTATTATATCGATGTTGATTTATTTAGAAACTTTGATTTAGTTATGGGAATTAAATGTATCATTGTATTTTTGAATTTTTTTTAAAATTAAAAACTATATTTGTGACTACCCAATGTCGTTAAACCTATAATTTTTGCACCAAATTGTCATCTCCACTTGTGTACTCTTATTTTCAGGTCATGCCATTGGATTTTTAACCGATCAACATGGTAGTGAATCATGTATTTATATGCCCTAATGAGTCTTTTCACAATTAAAAACAAGTGTTCATTTTTTATTAAAGAATATATATTTAATTACCAAATTCCTTAGCCTATTTCGATGCTCTTGAAACTATGACACACCAATATGTTAGAAAGATATGGTAGTGTACCAATTAACTTGTAACAAAATAAAAAATCATTACACCATTGATTAAGGAGAACCAATGTTTTTCATGCTAACTAAGCACACTTTTTAGTTTTAGATTTAAAAATAAATTAAACTTTATTACCAAATGTTTCAACCTCAGTCGATACATTGTGCTTTATAACAACTAATTTGTTTGTATATTTTGGAGTAGGGAAAATGTTAAGGATTTGTAATTTCTTTAAAGTGTAAAAACCTTGTTGAATCTTACTAGTTCTTAAATTTTCAACCATAAAATCTTTGGTGATATTTTTGTAAAACTATTCAAATTTCGAAGTATTTTATATATGTTTTAGACAATTTTGGTGATTCTTAGAGAGAAATATTTTTATCTTATGGAATTTGGGTAAATCAATTTGGAAAAAAAAACAAAATTGATGAATATTTTTTTGGAAAAATACATAAAAAAAATTAGCCCATGTGATAAATTTAACCCCTAAAAGTTTTTGTATTTCAAATGTGACACTTAAATTTTCTTTAAAATTAAAATAAACCAAGTTTTTTCATAGATTGAGTATAACTACATTTAGTACATGTTCTTATTTCATGCAAAATGTGCAAAATTTGGGATCACACCATTGCATTTGTACTACTTATGATCATTATAAACAAAATCTCTACTAAAAATTCTAGTTACTCATGTTCACTATAAGGAGTTCAATTTGGGAAGGTTTCACAAAATATTTTACTAAAAAGTGTTTTCCTGGGGAGAATTTTGAGAAATTGTTTCTTTTAAATGTACTACTTAGATATCCCAAATAAACTATATAAATATATGTACTTATTAACTGAATGAATTTATTGAGCACAATATGATGCATTCACTCATAAAAATTATTATTACAACCCATGTATGGATAAGTAAGACCGAAAATTCTATCCTTAGTACCCTTTGATGCATGTCTTTGTGATGTTACCTCTTAGAAATTCACCTCTATAATAATGCTATGAAAACCATGGGTTATATTAAAGGTAAATAACACATAAAAATGTATTAAAAAATTTTGGATCCAAATTCCTTATACTTGATTGATCTTATGATTCTCTTAACCCTGAATCATATAATTATTTTTATCAACATAGTTAATATGTCCACTTAAAACTAACTAAATTTACATATACTGTATAATTAAATATAATGGAACCTCAATACCATTTAACATTATATAAAAACATTTCACCTTCTTAATAAGAATAATATAAAATATACACTAATCAAAATGCGTTCTAAAAAAATGTAATATGATGACCAATTTCAAGGTTTAGGAATATCTTCGATTATTTCACCACTTCATAGATCAATCCATTGTGGGATCCCCTCCCATGAATTCCCAAACATAGGATGAGGAGTCAATAAACAAACCATTACAATATTTGTATAATAAATTATTATTTCTCAATAATATAGCGGAGACACGATTTTATAAGGAATCAATTTTAGTTATAATGCATGTATCTATACAATAACACAATAGAATAGAATTCACTAAGCACAGCTTAATAATTTTCATAGAATCCAAATTCCCATTATCATAAGTAAACATAATCTCACATAACATATAAATATATATATTTCTATGGGATTAAATAACATTCTAAGTGTAAATTCATAAATAGTGTTTGAACACTTATTTTTTAATAGATTGTACTTTAAGAATTTAGCTAGATGTGAGAAATTTCTTACCCAACCATATGAATCTAATGGAGTTTGCACCACCAACATATTTATGAGTTCCTCAAGGTAAGAGAACCAAGATAAATAGTTTTATCTCACTAAACTCAACTCACATTCTCTCATGCCTCAATTTCTATTCTTGTTATAGATTAATCTTAGCACATCATCTAGCCTTTTCAAACAATGAATGACCATTTCAGCGTAATCTAGACTAAAAAAGTACAAAATCACACATTCTAAAGCCCAAAAATAGTCTTTCTAAAGTGCAAAATTGGGTTCAAAAAGTGCCAAATTGGGTTCCAAAAGTGCAACTTCCAATTCCAAAAGTGAGATTTTTGAATCATTTTGAACCCCAAAAGTGAATTTTTTAATCCCAAATATGCAATTTTAGTTTGGAAAATGCAAATTTTTAATTTAAAAAGTGCATTTTTATTTGAATAACGTGATTTTTTATTAAAAAAAATGCAATTTTCAATCAATAAAGTGTGATTTTTTATTTCAGAAATGCAAATTTCAATTTAAAAAAAACAAGAGTTACAATTTCAGAATTGAGATTCATAATTGTAACAAATGTCAATTTAAAGTATCAAATCTAAATAATGAGTCCGAATATGTTAATTTTATTATTCTCTATCAAATATTTATTGCATTTCAACAATGTAACATTAAATGATTCATTGATTCTCCATTTTTTTCAGATTATACACCACACTATAAGGGAAACTATTGTAACCATGACATGTTCCGAATTATTTCGTTGCATATAGTCAATGTCGATATATTAAAAAATGTTTTCCATAGTACTATAATGATTTCAGGGGGAGGGAAGAGTAGGAATAATAATAGAAATCCATACGGAAGTTCAATTGAAATCCATTGCATGGAGTGTAAGCACTCGCACTTTTGCAAGGGATAAAACCTATGAAATAACTGAAGCTATAAAAGGAATTGGTGCTAGGAGACTCCATGTAAGTTTCTACTTAGTGCTCACTAATAGGTTTATCAAATATTTTCAACTTGAATGTTTGATCTCTTGTATTAAACATCTTATGATGTAATTTCAGGACTTTTAATTGTTTCACGTCTAGTGAAGGCACAATTCACTTGCGGAGAGTAAATACAATGCTACGGTGAATTTGAATGAAAGAGGATTGGTGATTGACAAGAAACTGTCCACAAGTTTGGAACTCATTCCTTGGTGTTAAGCAATGTCTTAAAGTCATCTCGTATTTCTTACAATTAGAATTGAAATCTAGGTGGAGTTAACCATCTAGAAATCACAAGCATGGTCAAACTCACACGTGTTGCAACGCTTGAGGTATCTCAACATGTGTTTGGAGTGGAAACAGGACTCAGAATAGGTGGAGCATGAGTTAAATGTACCTGAATGAGTAAATATGTATCACTTAATAGGACTTGAAACATAAGATTGCACAATCAAAGGAAGTCAGGTTCCAAAAGGATTGAGGCATGTCAACACGAGGTTGGAGAAGCAACAAGGGGTGGAGCATGATTTCAAATTATGCAGTTTATTGTATTTGCATAAGTTTAAAGGCCTTGAATCACAAAATTTCTCTCTCAAAGGAAACCATCAAGGGAGGCCTACATCATCCATACATCACAAGTCTTAAAATTCATATGACGAAAGAATGGGATGGAAATCATTTATCATAATGTATAAAGGTGGGATCCCTCTAGTTATTCATAGTGGGTAGTGGTCTCTTGGGCCCAAATTTTTTATTTTTATCATTGCAATCTCTCTTTGACATAACTCAAGATAGCATGTGCAACAAACTCCAGAACAATTCAAGGGAATTGTCAACCAAAATTCATCAATTCAAACATGAAACAATTTAAATCTGAGAAAAGAGTCTGGTTTGGGAATTGATTGCTCAACATGATTTGGATTTTAAGTTTCATTATACTCAAGAGTTAGAGGTTTGAGTTCAGTGGCTTGAGCATCATGTTGAACAATTATGGAAAATCAAAGGATCGACAATGATGGCCTCCCTCTTTTCTAGGCTTATCCAAAGTATGCAAGGTTTTGAGCATCATTTGGACCAATTAAATATGGAAAATCAAAGGATCAGAAATTATGGCCTTCCTCTTTTCTAGGATTATCCAAAGTTTGCAGGTATTTGTGATGCTCCTTCTAGGCATTCTAATTAGTGTGCAATTCCAATGTTGTCCTTGTTTGGGATCTTCCAATAGAATTTAAATTACTAGATACATGTTAAGCATAGCTATATTATTGTAGTATTTAAGTGGTTTTGCTGAGATATATTCTTAGAACAAAATTTTGAATCTCTCAATTATGTTCATATACTTTATTAACTTAGCTTGTAATTTTCCTTAGTGGATTTGCCACCCTTTTTAATAGAATTTATAGAAGTAGAGACATATTGAGATAAGATAGGATATTAAATTATTTAAGTGGTTCTGCTTGGGTTGTTTCTTAGAACAAAATTTTGAATCTCTCAGTTACGTTCTTAGGCATTATTGACTCATTTTGTAAAAATATTATGCTTCTAGATCCAAAAATAAAATAACCTATTGTTGAGAAATACAATAAAGAAATATCCATACAACCTATTGAGACTCTTTGATGATGATACTAACTAACTTCGATACATTGTTTTGAAAAAACTCCAACCGTAATGGATAATACAACAACTTATTCAACATTTCCATATTTCTATACACAAAATTCTCAAACCCAATCAAGTCGAAAAAATAACTTCATTTTCATTGATCTAAACTACTTATAATTTTCCCTTGCATGCCTCCTCATTAAATTAAGAGCTTACAAAGCATTTGAATCAGAAATCAAACAAGACTTGCCACAATACATGGGTTCCTTTCATACATAATGTTGAACTGACATCGTGTACCATTACATTCTTGCAAATGAAACTAAAGACATTAAATCCTAGCAAATAGACCTAAAATATGCATAAGTATTGTATGTACACAAACAAGAAGACAAAACCTGAAATTAAATTCCATATCTTTTGTAGTCGTAGATGGAAAAAGGCCATTCTACTTAGATAAATAGTTCTACATTGGGGAGCTTTTATGCCTATGGATTGAGTTACTTGATGTGTTTGGACCCTTTGTTTGTTGGTAGAGAAGGGCGGGATCCAGATCTCCACATATTCTACTTTGAGTTTGAGCTTGGGTGAGGAATGAATTGAAGGTGAATTTAATGCAAAGATTTGATAAACAACAGTGCCCTTACTCCACATATTAACATATTTATATATAAAAAATTTAACATAAGTGAAATATCCCTAGTCAAATCATAATCTCTTTAATTTCTATGGATTATAGAATCACTTCCACTCTCAACATTATGCTCCATATGTTCCTATTGCACTCTAAATGCTACAAGGACCTTTTCATTTATTCTTATTTTTCTTCTTGTCCACCCTCTCCTTGGAGACCATGCAAAAATGATGCTATTAACATTGATGATCACATTTTCCTATAAACCAACAACCCATTATTTATTTTTTTATTTAAACAATTTCTATATAGCTCTTTGAGACCCTTCAATGTTCTTTTTGGATTGCATAGTTGAAATTCCACTTTGTAAGACTCAATAGAACCATTATAATCCTGGTAAACATTTGCTTTTTCCATGCCTAGGAATACTGCACACTCTTCATCAGGTGATTTCACTATGAGCATTTATCCTTCCATAATATTTTTTTTTCTAGAAAAAATGTATCTCTAGGTTTGCTACGTAAAGGACCAACATAGTGTTCCTCAATTGTGGGGACATTTTCCAATAAAATATACCTCCTTTGCTTCATGAGATGATTTTATAAGTTCAATGTTTCATCTGTTTTGCATTATAATCGACTAAAAATTAGATGAGGAGTGATCTATTCTTTGAAATGTGTGTCCAAACATTTATAAATAGTTTCCCAATAAATTATATTTGTATACCAATATTGTACCCCTCCATTCTCGACAACATTTCTTCAAAAACAAGATATAGGTTTCTAATCCTTTTTTATTTCCTCCATCTCCAAAATTTTATCTACCTATATATTTAATGGTTGGGGTTGTCTCCCCTTTGGTATATCTTTGCTTCTATCATGTAAGAAACATGATATATGAATAAGAGATTACCAATTTTCATATTGGAGAGAGGGCTTATATTATAAAACAAGAACATCATCAATGAGTTGAAATTTGAAAAGTTTTTATACACGTAACCTTAGAGCTTCCATCTAAAAGGCGTGGCTCCACAATGGTTTTGAAATCAAAATATTCATAAATAAAAAATGGGACATCGGGATCACTATCTTCACATGTGTGATAAGTGTCCATCCTCTCTGGAAAAGAAAATACATATTTCCTTGTTATTAGTCCATGCCCTCGGGCTGGCAGGGACTCTATGAATCGGCTTGCAGCTATTTCAATTAAATTGACACAAAAACAAAAAATGCTTACTCTAAGTGTTTTAATTTCATAATATTATAATTCCATTGTATAATATTATAATAAAATAATTTAAGTAATCGAGAAATCAATAACATAAAAAAATAATTTCTTAGCCAATCAATGAATTTGGCCTCTTATTTGGCCTCAACTCGAGGCTTAGTGCCATTTTTCTAGAAAAAATTTAGTTGAAATGCATATTATTAAATGATTTTATACTAAATGAAGTCATGCCAGAAATTACTTAGCATTACTTGGAAATTTAATTATAACATTAAATGTTATAAGACAATGTGGGTATGTTGTGCTTGTTGCATGAACTTGCAATTTGGCACCTATCCTTGCAGCATTGCCTTGCCGCACATATGGCTTGCAATGTGGCACCTATTCTTGTTGCACCACCTTGACACAAATATGGCAAGTGTTTGTGGCCACACATATTACAAGGTATGAGGTAGAAAGCATCTCCGTTATTTCTTGTTCCTACATGCCTTTGCCACGAACAACCTGACATGCAAGGCACTCTGCATGTGTTCATCTGCATGTAGCTTAGATTGTACTGAGTTTGGGGTTGCACCCAAGCCTCTACTGGTTCTACTAAACGTCCCAATCCTCTAGTGGTTCTACTAAACATATGCAACTTCTGTATGCAAGTTTGGATGTAAAATATCCAGTGTTGCACCTAGGAGAGTTTCATTTTAAGCACCACAAACATAAGTCGGTCCAACACTAGTAGCACTACTAGAAATTAGAGACAGAATCAAAGGTGGTAGGAGTAAAGGCATCAGATCCAGTTGGTTTAGCATTTTATCTTGTTGAAGTAGTGAAAGCACCAAAAGTAACACTGGTTGTAGGTGCAATAGACCCAGCAGCAGTAGATTCAAACCCATACCCATAGCTATGATAATCAGTGGTTTAAGTCTCTCCATTGGTGAATAAGCAATGGATTCCGTTGGTTCAAATCCAATTGTCTTTGTTCCAACAATGACAAAAATTATAGCTAGTTCAACCAATTGATTACTCTTAACTTGTTAGCCCTGCAACAGAGAAGGATAGATACCGACGTCGTATTCATTCAATCCATGTTCAATCCATGCCTCGATATAGAGATCCATGATGGGAGGTCTCCCTACCTTATTCTCTTCGCTAAGGAATGAGGTATTAGTAGTCATATAATATCCTACCCTATATGATCCCAAGTCTTAGTTTCATTAGTTTCCCAAATGGTATGCAATTGAAGCTTGCATCAGCCCTCCTCCTTATGGGGAGGCCAGTGAGGGCCATTCAAGATGCATTAGAGGAAATTTCAACTCAAAATGGGCCTCCTAAAATGAATTAATAAAATAATAGTTAAAATAATAAAATAATATTTATTAATTTTGGAGGAAGAAAAAAAAAACTACTTTTTTGTTTGTATTTTTGACATATCTCCTCATGTTTTTACTCAAATTTCGATCAGGAGAGCTCGTTGGATGCGGAATTAAATTCCGCATCCAACGATTACCCACTCGGCATACTTTTGACAGACCCTGCTACCCCAAAAACAAGAAATACTTGAAAAAATGGAATGATGATGTCATCATTCCATTTTTTCAGGTATTTCTTATTTTTGGGGTAGAGGGGTCCATCAAAAGTATGCCAAGTGGGTACTCGTTGGATGCGAAATTTAATTCCACATCCAACGAGCTCTCCTGATCGAAATTTGAGTAAAAACACGGGAAGATATGTAAAAAATACAAACAAAAGAAGTAGTTTTTTTTATGATACCTATCCCCAAATTTATATTAAAAAGGTGTTTAAGACCTATACGGTATTTCAAATTTAAAGCAATTTCATTGGCTAACACATGATGACATGGAATTTGAATAAAAGTTAAAAGGCCCATTTTGAGTTGAAATTTCCTCTAATGCAACATCAACTTCATTTATTTTATACTGGTAAGAGAGTGAGATGAAAGGATCACCTCCACCCTACAATCAATATTTTTCAAAAGATATCAAAACCGGTCCATGTGCCCACCGCACCCCCCACCATCCGATCATTCCTTCTTAAAGGATTTGGAAACTAAGCCCTCGATGCCTTGTATCCAACAAACACTTGCATGAGAAGGGGACAACTTTTACAGCTACCCTATCTCCATAAGGGGAAATTTTCATATCCTAGGCATGTCGTTCACATCCATATCAATGTCCTTTTGTTGTTGGGAGGAGGTTTCCCAATAAATTGATTGTTTTTCCCATAATACCATAAGGCCTTGTAATGTTAGGTTGCATCCATGCAATCAATGAATATTGGGTTTCCATTATATTAATTATCCCAATATAGGTTTTGAGTTTCCATACCCATGCCCACTGTAAAAAATGCCCTTGTCCAGCCATAGCTAGGCCTGTGTATTATGAGTTGCTTACAAGCTGAGATAGCTCAAAGAAAAAAAAATAGCTCAGTCCTAATTATTTTAGAGAAGATCATTTCAAGGTAGGTATACCAGACTTACAAGCACTTGAACTCTCTTTAAAAAAAGGATTTACAAGTGTTATGGAGAAAACTTCTTATGGCTTGGAGTGTACCACAACAGACAGAGAAACCGCATAAATCAATCCCTTCCCAATATGCAAGAGAAATACAACATATAACACTAAAGGATCTCGAAACATACCTTATTCTGGATGGTTGTAGTAGATCCCCATTGAGCTTTTTCCAATCCTGCTTTCTTTATCAATTCACTCTCAACAATAGTAAACAAGGAAAGCATGCTATATAATATAGTGTTAGGCCTACTCTAGCATATATAATCAACAATGTATAAGAAATTAAACACATCCATGGATTCAATATTCATTTAAATGCACACCATTGGACAGGAAAATATATTTCTATTAAGTAAATCAGAGATTACATAAGTGACAACCTTTGTCGGCACGTCTGCGAACGGGAGAAACTGAGTCTTCCACTAGGGCCTCCACCACCTCAGTCCTCCATCTCTCGATAGCAAGATCAGAAGAAAATTCAAGCTTGGAAAGAACACAAAGTGCTCCAAGGTACAAAGAGATGCAAACTCAAGTATAAGCAAGCTACGACAAGAATGGACTATAGTTTTCTTGCTCTTCAATTCCTCCCCTTCAAGGTATCCAAAGGGTTCCTTATATAGTGCTTCAATGGGGTAATGGAAGGTCAATTCTGAGCGATATCGAGGCATATGGAAGGCCAAGATACAAGTGACTCAGATCCACATCAAGGAAAACTCCAAAAATACTTGACCTTTTGCACACATCCCGATGTACGCAAGTTTAAGAATAATATCTATGTATATACGCGAGAAAGGGATTAAAAGTCGCGTACAACAAATAATAGGTGTTTTTAGGGATGATCTTGGAAACATCAAAGGTACAAAAATAGTCCATGGGGTCCAAAGAGTCTGCAGAGGGACAGGGAAGGCCATAAAAGTGTGGTCAAACATGTGTGGTAAAATCAACTGTAACAGATGCCCCCTAATGTATGAGGTCAGAGGGGTAACATGATGGCCGAAATAAATTATAAATCCATCCCATAAGTGGAGTGATGAAGAACCAGGTTGAAGAACCAGCCATCCAATAGTATAGTACAATAATCAATCTCTGAATGTGACTGCAAATACATATAGCAGTCCCAAATATATAAGAGTACAATGGCCATGAATAACCATGATATACAAAATGTGACATGTGTGGTCATCGCCACGTACAATATATAATAGATCAGAATCTCCATGATGAAGATATGCAAAGGATCGATATCTCCATGAAAGCTGAAGATATACAATATATCAAGATCTCCATAAGGGTTGAAGATATCTGACATACACTGGAATCAAGTCACGAGAGCTGAAATCTCATGAACATTGGCACAATCAAGGAGGTAGCACATATGAAATGCCACCAATCTGGAAAGTCTTCTACACAAACTACTATGGGTACACATCCTACTATGTGAATAGAGGTGTTGAGGTCAAACATAGTAGTCCATCGTCTGATTACCAGTCATTGATGTATACAGTTAAAAGATGCGAGATCACCCACCGATAATGAAAATGGGAATCAAGGTACTAGAGTGCAATCTAACAAGTGCGAATAAATGTGTTGAGGTCGAACACTTGGAAGAATCCATTGATCAGGGGACATTGATGTATTCCCAAAACTGTCGATGGCGAGAGAACCTACCATTGATGACTGTAAGTCTCAAGTCACTCAAATGACTTTATACTCCTATCCTAGAATAAATGATCTGATGTCGATGGGATGGAATCCGCTGGAAGGAGGGCATTAAGGCATCCCCCATCAACCAACATGAGGTACTCAACAACGCTGTATAATGTGGAAGGCATCAAACAAGATGTGCATGAACCAGTTATAGTACCGAGAATGGACAACATACAAAGTCAAGATAGCTAAGGAATGTCCGACTCAGGTTTCAATTTCCTTCGAACAAGAGCATAAAGGCGAATGGTGACTCAATGGAGGCAGCATAGACTTGATATACAAAATTGGGACACATCTGCAACACAAGAGGCATCAATAGAGGCTCCATAGAGACTGGAAGCTTAACCAGTCGGTGGAGGTAAACTCAGAAAAATAGGTACAACTCCTAAATTCAAACTACTAACCAAACCAACGGATGTGATAAATAGTGCTCTGTTCTAAGGTGACACAACTTGACTACTGCCAATGATAACATATTTTCCTATCCAGCTTTTTGGTTTTTTGATTTTTTTGGACTTTTTTAGATATTTTGAAAAGCTTGAAAAAGAATAAAAGTTCTTTATAGTTACAAATCTAGGTGGAGACGAGTGTCAAGGGAAAAAAAAACTAGTTCCAAGTAGCGGAACATACCTATTCTCAATGCAAGGAAACATGTGTAGGATAACGACACTCGAGGGAAAGTCCCCTCCTGGTGAAAAATGGGGAATCAAGCTACAAAATACATATGAAAAGGATCTGCTTGGCTAGACATGAGACAAGCTCGAGCTATATGGCTGATAATCAAAGTCAGGGAAGCCGACATAAGGCTCAATAAGGTAAGAAAAACTCATGATAATGCAATTACAACTTGACATATAGGAGGGAGTCCCAGGAATATGGCTAGCATAAAGGTCAAGAGGATTATGAAGCTCTTGCTCAAAGTCATCGCGGTACTATACAAAGGACTCCCACACCCTAAAGGAGAAATGTCAACATGGGCACCAAATGAAAAAGAGGATCTAACTAGGGTACCCATGTATGGTAAAGCTCTACCATTCACAGCATGTCACTTCTAAAAACAACAAGAAGGTTCCGTGACAAGATGGAATGGGTTCGCACCTAAGGTTAAAATGAAACAGTCATAAGGTTATGAAAAGTGCAAATGGATGTGAAACCTAACCTATATGCCAGTTTAGACATAATGCCTATAAGAGGCATGAATGGATCAAAGCCATGGTCAAACCGCACTCAAAATCGATTCCTGCAACATCAAATTAGTTCAAATGGTCCAAAACGGTAAAAAACTATAGAAAGTGGGTGAAAATTTCAAAATTTTTCTATAAATAGTGAAAAATTTAAAAATTTTCATACCATTCGAAATTTTTACCCAACATAGTGCATTTGAGCTCAGAACTTCAGAAGCGAATTCTAGGAGCATCGTCTGACAGATTCCTCCCTCGTTTGATCCAGGTAGATTCTCATGCCCTCCTCTTTAATGTTGATTCAATTTTTTCAAATTTCGTGGGCTATTTTATTTTTTGAGCCATCCATACTTCTGTGTTTTGGCCCATGCAAAAATCAGGACTTTTTCTACGTATAGGGCTCACCATAGGTGGAAAATGCACTGAAATTCGCGTACATATGCGGTTGTTTTGAGAACAGTTGCATACAGGGCCACAAATAAGGTTTTAAAGGGAAAATACTGATAAAAAAACTTGGTTTTTGTGTAGGATGGTGCTAGAGTGGAGAGAAAGAGAGCATGGTGATGTTGAGGAAGATGTGCAAGGTGATCTCATGGCCCAACAAGAATTATGGGCATGTGTCTTGTACAAGTTTTGGTGTCTTGGAAGCTTGCGAGCCAAACCAAGAATACTCCAACTACTGGTGGACTATTGGGATCCAAAATCTGAGACATTTCAGATATATGGGATGTTGCTCAACATTGAGGTTGAGGACATATAGTTTATCACTGGTTTGTCCTGACGAGGAGAGATGATTAACCTCTAATCTCATGGGCTAGGAGGCAGGCTAACCATAGATGAGTACATAGTTGTCTACTACTTTTCGGAGATGAAAAAGTTTGGGAGTCAAATCCTGACAAACTCTATCCAGATTCTGGGGCTGAAGCCCATACTTTTGGCACTAGGCAGGACTGTAGGGTTGGCTTCACTCCACCAGGCCTCATAGCCAATGATGTTCTATGCGGTAGAGTGCATGCAATCAATAGTGTATGACTGGAGTATGACGTTGTTGAGCAACATGAACCAACAACTCAGTGATTGCAAGATGGGAAGGGTGTAGAAATTTGGTTTCAGAAGTATACTGAGCACATTTTTCTTTGAGAGGGTTCCAGGGCTAAGCGCTAGGGTAGACATTTCTCCACATGGAGTCTGGGATCCAGCCTAGTGATGTTGGGAAAATGTCATGCACATATTGGGCGGAGGGAGGGTGGCTAACCCCTACCCAACATATTTATTTCCATGGTGGATGAGACAGATCATCACGATAGACGGCTATCCCTATGTAGGGATAGACTTCAGTTGAGATCCAGATATGACGCTACCACCAGGAGTAGCTTATGGAGACATAGGTAAAGAATCCCAAAGCCACTTTTTAAGTTTTGAATTATTTAATTTTTTTTGTGTTTTTTGATATATTGACTCAAAAGACATATTTTTGGTGTGACGACACATAGTGACAATTTGTCATGTATATGCAGATGTAGGACCACAATGGCTAAAAGGATTCCTTCGTCATTGATGGAGGGGAAGAGGAGATGATATAATGGGTACGGATGCAAAGCAGATGCTCCAAAGAATCCACATGAACTTTGTTCGTTTGACACAAAGGGTACCCATGGCGCAAGTCGAGGACTTTATTGAGGCCATGCAGAGCTAGGTGGTTGGTGTACCACGAGAATGGGTTCGACTATTTCGATGGCTAGATAGAGCCATAGTGCTCTATCATGATCAAAACCCCCCTTCCTCCTCCATATTAGAGACCCGAGTGTATTCATTTTTGTATGAATGTGCATTATGTGTTGGTGGCTTGAAAGCCCCAATTTTGTACATGACACTTATGTATTATGACGTCACTTTTTGGATGTTAATGAATTTTTTTTATGATGATCGATTTTATTTATATTTACATGTGTGTAAAATGTATGTTTGTGATATGCTTATGGTCTATGAAACAAATGCCAATATAACACATAGTTAGCATATGATTCAACAACTTTATTAAAAATTCTTGGAACATGAATGTATGCTATATTATCAAATTGTCGTTCTAACAATCTAACACGTAAGAATATTCGTAATAATGTCAGATCCTTAATGCGATACAAGCCATTAAGCTGTGAAAGCACTTACTACGAATCAAGACGTACCTCAAGAGAATGAACACCATGTGAAATGGCATCACGCAATAACTCATTGACGACACTATATTCAGTAACATTGTTTGAAGAGGGCCGTAAACATACACCTCCAACATTGTTTGACCCGTAGGAGTATAAATCACCCAAGCAGCCAAAGCTGAGTTTTTAGTGTGGTGGCTACCACCATCAGTGAATCCTACATAAATGGAACACTCCATCGACATCTTCCATAAGAAACGAAAGCTAATCAACAAACCCGATCACCATAAGAAAACCTAACTATTGAATGCAAAATTGTACAATAATATACAACAACCAGCCCTAGTTGAAGATCATGCATAGTATTTTTTGAGATAAAGCCCATTTTTAGGCTCCGCCAAGGTTGTCCCTTCATAGTCAACTAGCTCATAGGTTCCTTTCTTTAAGACTTGTTTAACCACGTAAGGACCATGCCACATGGGATTAAATTTCCCTCCCCCTAAGGGTTCCTTATCTTGATCCCACAAAAGGATCAATTCACCTTCATTAAACCTCCTTGGATGGACAAACTTATCATATTGGACCTTGACACAATGCTTGTTAACCTCTATAGCCACTAAGGCATCTCAGCACTGCTCATCAAGTTGCTCTAAGTGGACCAAACACTCTTCCAATGCGGACGTGTTAGGTAAAAGCTCTATGCCAAGATTCAAAGAAGGGATTTCACATTCGACCAGTAGATCTGACTCCACCCCATGAACAAGCTTATATGGAGAGAAACTAGTGGTAGTCTTAACTGCAGTTCTACAGGCCCACAAAGCAGGATACAACATAATATGCCAATTAGTCTTGCTTTTTGTGATGGTTTGTTGGAGAATAGACTTAAGTGATTTGTTCACTGCTTCAACTTGTCCATTTTCTTGAGGGTAATAAGAAGATGAATTCTCTTGCTTATACCCTAACTTGGAAGCCAACTTTTCCATCATTTTATTTTGAAAGTGCCTACCATGGTCAGTGACAAGCTCTTTTGGAATGCCAAACTAGGTGATAATCTAGTTGAAAATGAAATGCGCAGCTTTCATTAGAGGAAATTTCAACTCAAAATGGGCGTTTTAACTTTTATTCAAATTCCATGTCATCATGTGTTAGCCAATGAAATTGCTTTAAATTTGAAATACCGTATA
>LPNX010028237.1:68425-80201 GCA_001517045.1 Pseudotsuga menziesii
TCACCATTGGATTTAACTGCGGGCATAGTCTCTTCCCATTTCATGAAGTAATTGACAGCCACAATAATGTGATGATGCCCCCCGGCTGAAGCTAGGTTGCAATCTATAAAATAAAACCCCCACTTGGTGAAGGGATCGGTGGTGACAATAGGATGTAATAGGGCTGGACATGAGCACATATTGTGTGCAAAAACCTGGCAAGGGTGTCATTTCTTGACCACATTCAAACAATCTTTGAAGATGGACGACCAAAAATAGCCCTCTCTCAAGATTGTTTGGGCTGTAGAACGCCCATATAAATGACCACCACATGCCCCCCATGGAAATCATTCAACACAAACTCATCCTCATCATGGGTTAAACAACGACGCAAAATGGAATCTACCCCATGGTGCTACAAAGTGTTATCCACTATAAGGTAGTTCTTAGCTACATGACATAATCATCGTCACTCATCCTGTGAAAGGTGAGTAGGGACCTTCAATGTTTGCAAATATACAATGATATCCCCGTACCAATGGGCCAAAGTTGAGATAAGGAAAATATGCTCATTGACAAACGTATCCTCATAAACCTCCTCCTCCTCCAACCTTGGAAAATCGGATATAAGCTCCGCAAAGATCAATGATTTCTTCAATTTTTCTGAAATGAACTCGATATCAAACTCTTGCAAAATGACAATCCATTTATTTTATTTTCCCCCAATCATCCTTCTAGTGAGGACAAACTAAAATGGATTGATATGAGCTACGACCAAGATTTGGCAAAGGAGAATGTAATGTCTCAAACACTGAACCGCATGAACGGTGGCTAAGGAAAGCTTCTCCACATGGGAATAGTGAATTTCTGCATCTATAAGGTTTTGCTTCAAATAATATATGACATGCTCATGGAGGTCCTCATCCTCCTAAACCAAAACCATACCAACCATCTCCATGGATGCGGCCACATAAATCAATAAATCACGTCTATAATCGGGTGGACTAAGCACAGGGGTCATTGCTAAGGATTGCTTAAGAGCATCAAAGGACTCCTGATTTCTCTCATCCCAGTAAAAATGGGTGTCCTTCTTCAAAAGATGCATAAATCCTTTAGTTAAATTGGCAAAATTAACCATGAATCTCCGCAAGAAATTTGCCATGCCTTGCAAACACTGAAGGTGTCTAATATTACGTGGGGGAGACAATTGAAGTATTGCCTCAACCTTTAAGGGATTGACTGTTATACCCTCCTTGGATACGATGAATCCTAGCAAGCGACCAATAGTCATGCAAAAGATGCAATTTTGAGGATTTAAATGAACTTGGTAATGACGACATCTTTCGAACACTAATCTCAAATGATATGGATGACGCACTCTCAAACAAGAGTGAGCAAGGAGATCATCCAAATATACTTCGATAATATTTTTAAGATCATAAAATATTAAGGTCATGGCCCGCTAAGATGTGGCTCCAGTGTTTTTAAGGCTGAAGGGAATCTTTCGATATGCAAAAGTACCCCAAGGACAAATAAATGCGGTCTTATGTTGATCTTCGGGCTTAATCTGGATCTGATTATATCCGAAAAAATCATCCATAAAGGAAAATACCTTACTCTCGACACACTCATCCAAAATCTGATCAATAAATGGTGTGGAGAAATTATCCTTGGGATAGGGACGATTTAAGTCATGGAAATTAGTGCATATATGGATTGCTCCCTACTTCTTATCCACCGGAACAAGATTTGAAACCCACTCCGTCAAGGGAACAGGATAGATAAAACCAGCTATCAATAGTTTCTCTATCTCAGCCTTAATGGCAGGTGCTTTTCTAGGATTCACCGCACACAAACGTTGTCGAACCGATTTTGCATCCGGATACA
Organism: Pseudotsuga menziesii; assembly: GCA_001517045.1. Classification (NCBI taxonomy): domain Eukaryota; kingdom Viridiplantae; phylum Streptophyta; class Pinopsida; order Pinales; family Pinaceae; genus Pseudotsuga; species Pseudotsuga menziesii. The sequence goes on from LPNX010028237.1 coordinate 70,292, forward strand.
TTTTGATCTGATGTTCAACAATACGAGGGTTAATAACTATTGGGCACCCTATATGCAAGTTAATTAAAGGCAGCATACAGAGTGTTCAATATAAATTGTCAACCAAGGGAACTCTTTTATTTCAAATATAATGTGCATTGTATATGCTTAAACACTAAGTATCTAATACTGTAAATGAATTATCCTACCTTCCTATTCATCCCAACTCATCCCAAGATCAATTTAATCTAATTTACCTTCTTAAGAATGCAAAATCACAAATACCTTCTTACAATCCTTAATCTAGAAATAAAAGATTCATAAAATAAATATTTAGATTTACTTTCGCAGAAAGTTAAATCCTAAATTTCCAAGCCATCTGAAGATCCATTATAACTATCTCAATCCAACTTGATCTTGAATTCAAAAATGAAAAAAGTTGAACTTCAACAATTATAACTACAAATGGACTTAATTAACAAAACTCAAGAAATAGATCAATTGAAAGAAACTAAGGATGAGATTGGTTGTTACAACTAGCACACAATCTGCATAAAGGAAATTAGTCTACATAGTCGACTATTACACCACTCTACTGCATCTCACAAGGAATGCAATTACTGATCAATTGAAGGAACACACAATAAATCAGTACTATTGCAGTTATTAGAAAAGAATGAATCTACTGTAACATCCACACCACACAACAGAGGAAATAATTACCTAATTAACTCAACAATCCATGTAGGAAGGCAGGCCCAGCCTTCGAACAGAGATGCGAGAAATTAACACACGTTAAATGATGAGATCAGAAGAATCATGCTCCTTGTATTAAATAATAAAACTGAAGCTACAGTCTCTGTCACAACTTATACAATAAGATCAATTAATTTCCAACCCCTGGCTCGAAACAATTTCCAATATTTATACATTCACAATCATAACTTCTACCCACTGATATGAGGCAGCCATGAAGATCTCTGATCTTCAGGCTGCCCCAATTACAATACGTTGTTACAGCTGTGGGCAATATAGAAGCAGAAAATATAGGAATGCTTTTACTCGAGCCATCAATGATATAACATGTAATAACTCAAAAATTCATAAAAATTTAAAATTTTTCACGTGACATAAAATGTCAAATGTCAATGCTATTGTACCACTAACTCTTAGCAGATAATTAAACAGTTTGCAAGAGAAAAAAAGATTACTTCTTTATTAGATTCTGTATGACTTGAAGGCTTGTCTTTAAAAGCTGTGTTAGCATTGTTTCAACTTAGCAGTTGTATTTTTTTTCCAGAAGGTAGAAAAGAAATCTATCTTTTACTAATGCTTATACTTTTGTTTTGTTTTGTCAAGTAGGGAAAGTTTCTTACATGTGATCATGGCTTACTTAGCTTATAGCTAACACAGTGGGACTAATGGTTCTTTACAGGTTTTACAGGTAAGCATATGTTCCAGTTAAATAACATATATTTTTAGGTCAAGAAGATACTTCTCTAGCATAAATATGATGCTAGACTTAGAATATTTAAATGCAGCTTGTCTCCATAAGAGGTAACATTGATCTTATTTAATTTGTCACAACTCCATAAATATATTAAAACAAAAATGCATATGCATGGGTTAAAATGCATGACTAAATTACGATGCCAATGAAATAAATCTACTCGATGATTACGATTATTTGCAAGAATACTTGTAATTTTGCTTATAGCAATTTTGATTTAAAGTTTAATTTAGGAAGAAAATATAGTACTCGGACTTTTGTTTGGATCAGTTAAAACATTTGGAGCCTAGTTTTGATTAAAAGTATATGATTTTTCTGTAAAACATAAAAGAAATACTCTAAGCTGACAAAATATAAATCTAGGCTATTTTATCCAAAAGATTTACTTCTAAAAGTTCTTAATTCTTCACATTCATTAGATGTATGTCACTTTTACCCTTATCGTAGGGTTTTATAATTAAATATTTTTCTCATTATATAAACAATACTATTTCGACTCTTAACTGTTTATTCATTAATAGGATTTTAGAAATTCAATTGAGACTGTTATGTAAGTCTATGGACTGCACTTTCTTGTAACCCAACTACATAATGCATTAGGAGTCTTGGTCCAAGGTTATTTACCTGGTTGAAAGAATTCTTCTTCTAACTATTATAGTTTTTACCTTGAATTCTTTTTATTGGTATTTTACACTTCAATTACTGGTGTATTATACCTTTACAGAAGTTTGTTTAGTAAAATCTTGAGATAAGATTGTTTGTTAACATAATATAGGAGATTGTATTATTTCTTTGGTCCTAAATAACATTTTACTCTCCAACCCTAACAATTCGAAAGGCTACCGTTAGATCTCCTTTTTAATATAGTTTAAAATTAAACATATGTCTTTTAACTATGTTTTATCAAACATAGTTAAAAAAAGAACTATCTTAACTTGATCTATAAATAAAACCCTAAAAGAAATTTCATGTCTTATTCCTATAGTTAATATACTAAGCATCGAAAATCAATGGTATAAATATTATTAGCAATCATAGAATGTGCAATGTTTAATGATTAAAGGTTTTTGATTTGTAAATATGTTCATGCAGGTTTGAAGCTTCATTATTGACTATTGAAACGCCACCCATAATGCAAAAATAATTTTAAGGACACGTGGAGAAGCTTTATCCATGGGTTGGGTTGAATTATAACAAATCCCTAACCCTCCCTTTTGCATTGCAAAATCTCTTCGACTGGTGCGGCCAAGCTGGGAGCTCGTGGCCGCCATGACTTTGTCATTATCTCAAATTTGTAACTCCCTTCTGACAAAACACTGTGAGCTTGTCTTGGTGAGGACATCAGGTGATTTTCGGTGCTTAAATATTGTTGTAGTGTACTGTGTGTGTATAAATTGTTTTTCTTCATTGATTCGAGGACTGTGAGTTGATGTTTAAGAAAGAAAAATAGTGGACAGAGCTTGTAAAATAGTGTTCTTCATTCTGGTTTGGGTGTTTCTCATTTTCCTTCAAATTCGTGACTTGTCGTCTTCTTAACTTTCGGCATTACTCTTTGAGGTGCCATTAAGTTGTCTCTGGTGGCTGGTTTCCATGAATTCTTCCAAACTGAATCACTAGCAGGTAACAACCTACTAAGGTTTTTAATTAAGGTAAAAATTGGAATTGTTTATTTCCTTAAAAGATTTGTAACCAATGAATGGTTTCTCCATGCAAGTCCTCTTCATAGATCTGGATGTTGGAAGCGAGCTTGTTCCTTCAACTTCCAAATAGGAAAACCCTGGTAAGCCCCAGTTGCACTTAGGGTTTCTCTTGCATTGGTGTTATGGTCGTTGGAAAGATGAGAATACTTCGTTGCTGGTTATGGACTCAGCCTCGGTTTTACTTGTTAGGTTGTTACTTCTTGTTGTTTTGTTTTTGTATGACCTTTAAACCCTAAAGGGTATTATGGCAAGAAACATTGAAGGCTAAAGCAGTCGTGACCTATGATTTTCTTGAAAGTGCCTTACAGCCTTGAAGATGTAAAACCTTTATGTTTTTCACACTCGGCTTAAGCCATCATGACACTATTTCGACCACTGTCTTATTCAACGAGACTTGTAAATATATATAGGGTTTTTAATTGTTATGAAAAGTACTGCTTACAATTTCGGTTTACTGTTCTGTTTAAATTTGTAAAAGGGCATAGGCCATTACTCTTATTTTATTTATAAAAGGCCATAGGCCATTACTCTTATTTTATTTCGTCTCTATCAATTTGTCTACAGTGTTATTTAATTTTAAAATATCATTTAATATAAATGATTTACAGTAGTTTATACTATTTGAATTTTTACAATGTTATTAGGTTAATAGAGTACTCTATTCCTCTCATAATGGTTATTATTTTTAGATGACCTACAGTTCTGTAATGAGATGGATTTTACAAAAATAATCTCAGTTTTGTTTTCTATTTTTACTTTTAATAATAATTATTTGCAGTTGTTAGATTTTATATTAAGATTAAGAATATTAAAGTCTATTTTTAGGAATAAAACCTATCTCTTGTAAACCCTAAGTGGTTCCTAAGGTTTGCAGCAAAACACCTGTGTTTTTAGAACATAGTGTAAAAGTAAACTTGAATGAAATAATATAATTAAACTATGAAGTACTAACTAGGTAAAACCCTAATCACTACTTTTATTGTTCCTATATTTGTTTATTAAACTTTATTTATTATATTTATAATACATATTAATACTAGTAATGATTCTGTTATTAATATGATTACTAGTGATTAATATATAATCTATTATTTTCCTGTAAATAGGTAATGCATATGCTTCTAGTAAACAAAACAAGTTCAGCTACAATTCTGTAAATAAATATCTATAAAAGGAATCATTTGCATTTTATACTCTTAATCAGTTAACAAATCAACACATCTAACTTAAACAACTAGCTGTACTAGAGTACTGCCTTATACAAGGCATGGAAAAATATAGTGTGGTAGTTTATTTCTATTCATTTTTCATTTAGCAATATCACTACGGTTTTAAATATAATCTACTAATCACTACTTTTATCAATAAACAATGCTCTTTTCTTCATAAACCCTAATAAAAACAATAACATGCATATCTTGAAAACTAGTAATATTTTTTTGAAAATAGTAAATAAACTATAAATAAACCTGAACAAAAAAAAACTTGTCAATTAATGAGGTGACAATAGCTTAAGCAGATTGTTCCTCTCAACCAAATCCTGGAGAAATCTTAGTCTACACTTTCTAGGGACCCCCAAACCTATTTCCTGGTCCTCTTGGTAGAGTACTCGGTGAAGGATGTAACCTTAAAACCTTTTGTCTCCTGATTGGATTTACAGTAGTAATTCAACCCTGCTTACAATAGTAAGAACTTCATCCTAGAGTAGCTACATAAGTCAATATTCAGTAGTTAACCCCTCAAACTCACTTCAACAAGTCCCCTCCATTGAATTTCTCATGTTTACTTCATTCACTCAGAATGATCACCCTTCCAGAATGAGCAACCTCAGCTGTCTTCAATGGGAATTTTTATATCAATGCCTAGGTCTTCTGGGTCATTTTTTACTTAATGAGCCACCTACTCCAATTCCACTTTCTTAGGGAATCATGACCACACTTATAGGGAAGTTGCCACCTGTAACAATTAGAAGTAGTTTGAGGATGCTTCCACTTGTCAGTATATTCTCCACCCAGTCTCCTCCATCAAGTGACCAGTTAACACTCATTTAACATCTTCCCTAAGTTGTTGTCTAATCATTTATTTATTTATTAATAAAATATTCTGCAATACATTATTTATCCTTGACCCAACTTGATCATCAATTACAAACTTTAGCATAAAATATAACATAATGTTCCTCAATGACATTAAATTGTTTTGCAAATTGGGGCATGTGACATAAACACCCCCTTAATTTATAACATCATCCTCGATGCTATTTATTTGTCTTCCTCAGAATTTCCCTAAATTAGAATTGGATATGCATCCCGCATATAACTTTCCAATTCGAGGTGGCTTCTTCACTTGACGAATGGTGCGATTCGGAAGTGAGATCTCCCTCCTTTCGAGGATACAATCCATTTCCATTAGAAAATATCCTTCGGGTTCCACCTGCACATCATTCCAATTAATAACATGAGTAGCATCATGTTCATATTTTTTTAATACAGAAGTACGAAAAACATTGTGAACTCTTAAATTTGGTGGTAGAGCTAACTGATATGCTACCTGTCCTATCCTGTACATTATTTCAAAAGGACCACAATATCAGGGTGCTATCTTAGAACAACTACCTAACCTCAAAGAACTATATTTAGGTCTCACCTTGATAAAAACATGTTCACCTTCTTGGAACTCCTTTGGAGTTCGTTTAAGATCTGCTTGGATTTTCTGCCGATCTTGTGCAATTTTCAAGTTACCTTGTACATGTTTTACAATTAAATCCATCTCCTTTAGTAAATTAGGTCCTAATACTAACCTATCAATTGTATTACTCCAAGATATGGGGGTATTGCATTTCCTTCCATACAGAATTTCAAAAGGACTATATCTAGTTAAAGCTTGATAATGATTATTGTAAGAAAATTCTACCAGGTGTAAGTAATCTTCCCATTTATGGGGCTGCTCCTTTACATAAATTTTGAGTAGATCCTCCAATACTTGATTTACTCTTTCAGTTTGTCCATCAGTTTGAGGATGGAAAGAGGTACTAAAGTTTAACATAGTATTTAACCCTTTAAACAAAGATTTCCAAAAGTTGCTTGTAAACTTAGGGTCTCGGTCTGAAATTATCACCTTCGGTATTCCATGCAACCGAAAAATTTTTTTTAAGAAAATATCAACAATATTTGCAACTTTATAAGTAGCTTTTACAAGTATAAAATGTGCTGCTTTGCTCAATTTATCAACAACTACCATTATTGAGTCATTTAAGTTCTGATTTCTAGGTAGTCCTGTGATAAAATCAAGACTAATTATCTCCCATTTCCAACTAGGAATAGGCAAAGGATGAAGTAGTCCAGCTGGATGCTAATGTTCAGTCTTTACTTTCTGACATTCAAAGCACCTAGCAATGCATTCTGCCAATTCATTTTTCATGTTTGGCCATAAATAATCTTTTCTTAACATGGTTATGGTTTTCTGATAACCTAGATGCCCTGAATAAAGAGTTTTATGATCTTCATTTAAAATTAACATCTTAATATTAGGTACATTAGGTATGTATAATCTATCTTTATACAATAATAATCCTTTTTCGTTCAAGCTGTACCCTGTACTTAGAATTTCTATTAAATTTTCCCTTACCTTTGCTTGTAATTTCCGATAATTTTCATCTTGTTTTATTCTATCTTCTAGTTGTTCTTCCAAGTCTATCTTATAAGTACTAATGGATTCTGTAAAATTTAGTTTTACATTTATACTTAATGCATCAGCAACCTTATTCTCCTTTCCTTTAATATGTTGAATTTCAAAATTGTATTCACTAAGAAAAGCTAGCCATGTAGCTTGCCTAGAATTCAAGTTAGGTTGATCCAATAGATATTTCAATCCTTTATTATCTGTCATTAATATAAACTTCCTTTCGATTAAATGATTATGCCACATTTTTAAGGCATGTATGACGGCAGCTAACTCTAAGTCATAGGTCGCATAATTTTTCTCATGAACCTTCAGCTTCCTAGACTCATAAGCAATGACGTGTCCTTCCTGAGTTAAAACTCCACCTAAACCATCATTGCATGCGTCGGTACATACTATAAAATCTTTATTAGGGTCAGCAGTTCTTAGAATTGGTGCAGTGGTTAATGACGTTTTTAACTTTTAAAAATTGTCTTCACACTTCTGATTCCAATCGAATTTATTCCCTTTTTCTGCAAAGAGGTTATAGGATTTGCAATTCTTGAAAACCCTTCGATGAATCTCTTACAATAACCAGTAATCTCGATGAATGATCAGACACCCTTTATGTCTTTTGGGACTAGCCATTCCTCGATTGCCTTTATCTTTTTGGGGTTGACAAAAATTCCTTCTTTAGTCACCACATGACCCAAATACTGAATTTTATCCTTAAAGAAGTCACATTTACTAAATTTTGCATACAGTTGATGTTCTCGTAACTCTTGTAAGACAATTTTTAAGTGTTCTTTATGTTCCTCTTCATACTTTGACTAAATTAGATATCTTCATTAAATATAACCACAAATTTATCCAGATATTTGTGCATTACATTATTCATCAGACACATAAAAACAACAGCGGAATTAGTAAGCCCAAATGGCATAACGACAAACTCGTAATGACCATACCGGGTCCTAAAATCTTTTTTAAAGATGTCTTCATCCTTGATTCGGACTTGGTGCTATCCAGATCATAAATCAATCTTTGAGAACATCATTTCTCCACGTAGCTGATCAAACAGATCATCTATGCGGGGTAACGGATATATGTTCTTGATATTCATTTTATTTAGTTGACAGTAATCTAGACAAAGTCGTAGAGTTCCATCCTTCTTCTTAACAAAGATGACAGGTGCCCCCCAGGGAAACACACTGGATCTAATATAATTCTTATCAATGAGCTCTTTTAACTGCGACTTAATTTGATTTAATTCCAGTATATTCATCCGATAAGGGGCTTTTGAGCTAGGCACTGCACCAGGTACCAACTCAATAGTAAAATCAAATTCTCGTTTCGGAGGTAGTTCTGAAATTTCTTCTGAAAATACATCTAAATATTCCCTTAAGATAGAAATATCTTCCAGTTTTAATTTATCTCTGTTATTAATATTTTCTTCATTAATTATTGTTATGTCAAAAACTTTACAGCCTTTCCGAACAACTCTCTTAATCTATAAAGTAGAAATATGCCTTATGGTTGTTTTCCTAGGGATTCCTTTTACATTTATCAACTTTCCATTGTTATTTATGAAAGTAAAGGTTTTATCAAAGCAATTCAGGACCACCTTATGTTGTTCTAACCAATCCATACCAATTAACATGTCATATGAACCTAAAGGTAACACATTGAGCTCAACAGAGGTTTCAAACTGATCCATAGTTACTGCACAATTCTTAACAAAGCTAATTATTTTTCTCTTTGCACCAGTAGCTAGCTGAACTAACCAAGATCTTGCAAAATTTTCAACTAAAAGCTTACACTTTTCTACTAAATTAGGAGAAATATAACTTAAACTAGCTCATGGATCGATTAAAATAGATATAGGTATTTGATTTATCTTACCTTCCACTTCCACCATGGAAGTTTGATAATTTGCTAAACAGTTCTCCAATGCTACATTGATCCTAGGCATTATCCTCGCTAGATCACCAACAGTCATCTCCTCCTGTATTGTGTGTATGTTGCTAACAGTCTTCTTTCGATTGGGGAAAACTGACGCATAATGTGGACCATTACATTCCCAACACTTTACTGGTTCCTTTTGTTCAAAGTTCTTTGTATAGTTGTTGTGGTTGTTAGAAGATTCTTTATTCCTTTGATTATTTGGATTGGTCTGTGAATTACGTTTGTTCCCTTGGAAATTTTTAGTAGAAAAATTTATGGTGTTAATGTTCTTAAAATTTCAATTAGGAACAAAACCTTTCTTTTTCTATTCAAAGTTATTATTTTTTTTGGCCTTTCTGTTGGTCATACTTTCCTTTTTACGATTCTGTTAATAACAGAAATTCACTTTTCTCATTGCTTCTTCTAAAGTTTTTGGATTGTCATACTCAATTCTGTCTTTTATATGATAAGGTAAACAGCTTAGAAATCATTGTACCTTAGATTTATCATCCACAATATACCACACATACCTGAGAAAAATTAGAAATTTACTATTTAGTTCTTTCATATTCATTGTTCCCAGTTTTAGCTCGTAAAATTCCTTAACCCTCTCCTCATAATACTATTCAGATAAAAATTTCTTCTTGAAATATTTCTTAAATGTGCTCCAATTAATATTTTTCTCCCTTATACCTTTTACTCTTTTTAAGTCCTGCCACCAAATATCTTCTTTCCCTGTAAGATTATAAATAGCCATCCTGGCCTTCAATTGATCAGAGTAGTTATAAATTTGGAAGTATTTCTTCATCCTCATTAGAGGAAATTTGGGGTCTAAAATGGGCCTTATAAGAAAACGTGCCAACAATAAATTTTTTGAGTTGGAATTCAAGAATCAATAGAATTTCAATAAAAGGAGTCAACCATAATGATTGAATTGACATATTTTTCATAAAAGAAAACTATTTTTTTGTTCGTATTTTCGACATATCTCCCTGTTCTTTTAATCAAATCCAACGAGTACCCACACTGCATACTTTTGACGGACCCTGCTACCCCAAAAATAAGAAATACCTGAAAAAATGTGATGATGTCATCATCACATTTTTTCAGGTATTTC
>LPNX010028237.1:80259-95822 GCA_001517045.1 Pseudotsuga menziesii
GACAGCCAAGATTCTACTTCTTCCCCCTTCTTAGTTTCTCCATTAAAAGTTGGTGGCTTGATTTTCCTAAATTCCCTAGAGATTTCTTTGTAAGGTTTAAACTTTCTCTTCCTAGTATGGTGATTATCTTCACTAATGTCACTAGTATATTGGAAGTTTTGTCTATGTGAATCACCATACACTTCAGAAGATGAGCTACTTTCGATTTTAATTTGTTTAGTCTTTTTATCTTTATGTCGATAACCCATATCTTCAAACTTAGTTCTTTTATCTTTTTCCTCAATATGAAATCTTTCCATCAAAATCTGATTTAGCTCCTCCCAAGCTCTCATAATTCTCTCGTTTTCTTTTTTGACCGATTCCATCTCTGTTTTTAGTTCCTTAATTGTTTGTAGTAGTTCGGAAGAATTATTAGTTATCTCTTCTTATATAGGTTCTTTTTGAAAATGATTTCGTTCAGTGTAAGGAGACTCCTCATACGTATATTCCTCCAATCTATCCATACCTGTGATTAACTCAGAAAACAAAATTCTCTAGAAATATCATTCAAAAGAAAATAACATCAGCAAGTTTGTTTAAATTTACTATTCCACATATGCAAGTTGAGCCACATTCAGGCCTAGTGTCTGAACCTTGTGCTCTGATACCACATGTAATAACTCAAAAATTTGTAAAAATTTAAAATTTTTCATGTGACATAAAATGTCAAATGTCAATCCTATTGTACCACTAACTGTTAGCAGATAATTAAATAGTTTGCAAGAGAAACATAGATTACTTATTTATTATATTTTGTATAACTTGAAGGCTTGTCTTTAAAAGTTGTGTTAGCACTGTTTCAACTTAGCAGTTGCATTTTTTTTCCAGAAGGTAGAAAAGAAAACTATCTTTTACTAATGCTAAGGATACTATTGTTTTATTTTTTCAAGTAGGGAAAGTTTCTTAGGTGTGATCAGGGCTTACTTAGCTTATAGCTAACACGGTGGGACTAATGGTTCTTTACAGGTTTTACAGGTAAGTGTATGTTGCAGTTAAATAATATATATTTTCAGGTCAAGAAGGTACTTCTCTAGCATAAATATGATGCTAGACTTAGAATATTTAAATGCAATTTGTCTCCATAAAAGTTAACATTGATATTATTTAAGTCGTCACAACTCCATAAATATATTACAACAAAACTGCATATGCATGGGTTAAAATGCATGACTAAATTAGTATGCCAATTAAATCAATCTACTAGATGATTACGATTATTTCCAAGAATACTTGTACTTTCGCTTATAGCAATTTTGATCTAAAGTTTAATTTAGGAAGAAAATATAGTACGCAGACTTTTTATTAGATCAGTTAAAACATTTGGAGCCTGGTTTTGATTAAAAGTATATGAATTTTCTGTAAAACATAAAAGAAATACTCTAAGCTGATAAATTATAAATCTAGCCTATTTTATCCAAAATGTTTACCTCTAAAAGTTTTTAAGTCTTCACATTCATTAGATGTATGTCACTTTTACCCTTATCCTAGGGTTTTATAGTTAAATGTTTTTCTCATTATATAAACAATACTATTTCAACTCTTAACTGTTTATTCATATTAATCTTGCACATTGATCTAGGAACAAATAATCAATCCCATCAAGAAGTAATCAACAAATAACTCAGAAATGGTGTTAATTGGAACCTGAATTGGTTTCCTCTCTATATATTCAATAAATAATGAATAGTTACAATAACAATGTCAAGCAATGGCTTGAATCCATGAGAAATTCGAATACCTTAGGAGGTCATTTGAAATCAATGAGTGAGTCTAGCTTAACTGACTGTAAGCCATTGGTTCACACTCAGTTAACCACTTGACCAAAACCCTAATTGAATCACCAAACTCTAACTGAAGTCGGAGTGCAATAAATGAATGAATCTCAACTGAAAGAAATCAAACACATGTCATAGCAAGCCAACCATCAAGTTCTAGTGCTTCAATGACTTCAATGAACCCCGATGAGGTTAACTGAAGCTGAAATGATCATCAGAAGTTGGTGGAGGCGCCCCTGTTGACTCCAGATCATTAAATAATAATAAATAATCATTAAATAATATATTTAATGAGAGGAGGTGCCTTAACTGACTGGTTGAACTGATTGCAACCACCAGTTAGCGATTAGGTTCATTGATATCACTCAGATCACCCCCGGAGTGCTCCAGTTGGCCTCCTTGACTGTAGGTAGGCGTGGGTGTGGCTGGATGATGTCAATTAATGTCAATTATACTTAGGATAGTGGTTTAACTAGGCCAATTTGATCAAAAAGAGTGTGTATGGTGGTAAATGTCTCCAACACCCCCCCTTAAGCTATACTCAGGAAGAGTTAGAAAACATAGATGCATAAAAATGCTAGGGCCCCAAAAACAAAGGCCATAGGTCACCCTATATAATAAAGTAACTACTTAATATAACCAAGGAAATGGGGAAAACCTCATGGGAAAAATACCCCCCCTCAAACTAAGCAGTAAATCAATAATTGGTTCTTTTATGTAGCAGCAACTTGAGACTATGCATGTGAACCTCTGAATCCAAACTAAATGAATATCTCTGGAGGAATCTTCCACTTTGGAAGAATAAAAATGCACTCAACTGAATCAGAAATATAAATAGTTACATGGTGAAAACTGGACCCATGTAGAGTAGCTGAAATCATCTGAAGAGAGAGCAAAGGTTCTTGAGGATTCGAACCATGTGTGGAACACTCAAGAAATTGATATGTTGCAGCCTTGAATAGCAAACCATGAGTAGTAAAATCAGCCCCAATTTTTAGGAGCAAGTGTCCAAGCAGATGTAGAATGTCTTCCTCTTTACTAGTTCTGTGAGGAGATGAGCATGTGACCAAAGGTAGAGAAGCCCTGGGACTCTTGAGAGCGAATGATTGAGATCCATAATCTGATATAGCTTCAGAAATAGCTAATGATTCACAAAATAAATATAAGCAACCTCATAAGAGGAAACTAACACCAAATCCCTAGTAGCAAAATTGAAGAAGAACTACGGTACTTGATTTTTCACACGGGAATTGGTGAGAGCAGCTACAAGAATGATTGAAAGCTCTTGGATTTTAAAATATGAACCAAATAATATCAGATCAGAAATTAAATCATATCTAAATAAGTTCACAATGGATCCAAAATTGTGAAATGAAATCAAATCCCTAGCAGCAGTTTTGTAGGAGACTTGCGGTACTTGTTTCTTCACACCGTTGATGAGAACAGCTACAAGCAGTACTGAAGGTTTATGAACCTGAAATTTTGAACCAAGCAATATCATATTAGATCCAAATAATATCATATCAGATCCAATAAGGTTCATATCAGATCCAAAATTATGGTCAACCGAGACGGTGGATGCACTGTTGTCTTTTTCTTCAAAATTCTGAATTTTGGTGCATGCAATCCTGCAGGATTTTGCTGGAAGATCTCGATCATGGGAAGTGAATGTGTCACTCTTATAATCTAACATTTCTTCCAAAATATCCAAGTTTTTACATATTTTCACACTAGCAGCAACATTAGAGGGAGAAAAATCAAATTTCTCTTCATTTTCGGAAGCAATTACTGGTAAATTTTGCACAGAATTCAAAGGAAAATCATCGGTGAATGTTTGCATGGAAGTGCAGCATTATTTTTCTTCAATATCAGAGATTCAAATGTCTTCTTTTGTTTCATCAATATGAGGAGATGAGATATCAGATATCTCATGAACTTCCGGAGCATCAGGAGAAGGAATCATTGCATGGAGACTTTCTTCAATTCGAATTGAATGTGTAGAAGATTCTGCTTCATCTTCATCTTGAACAACTTCATTAGAGAGAGTAGAGGCTAAGAATTTTGAGTAAAGAACTCTTGTGGTGCTGGATGTGATCTCCAAAGTGCTATTATGATCCTCATTGTGCTTGCCAAAGGTTCTGTCCAATTTTGTCCAAAGATCCTTTGGGTATTCAGCAGAACCAATAAGGTAGCGCAAGCTAGGAGAAAGGGCCAGACATATTGCTTCAAAAGATCTATCACCGTCATTTAGATATTCATTCTCATTCTCATAAGACTCTTTTCCAATTCCAATAGACACCTCAAAGAGACCTCGTCTCTTCAGATATGTAATCATCTTCAACTTCCATTTTGAATAGCTTGTGAATGGGGTGAGAAGAGGGACTAATGAGTCCAGTCGAAGTTGTACTTGTTAAAACCTGCAAATCAAAACAAAAGGGGCATTGTAAGGTCAGAAATCCTGCACATTTTAGGCTTTCATCACACCCATCATAGTCAATCAAGCAAGCTTGATCAACAAGTTCTTTACTTGGGGTATTAAGTGGTAAGCCTTGGCTTCTGGTGCAGTGCTGGATTTTTGAGCTATTGCTCAAATTTCATGCAGAAATATGTCAAAAAGCTTATTTTTGAGAGATAGAGCTTCTTCCCACCATAAGCTCTGATACCATATTAATCTTGCACATTAATTTAGGAACAAATAATGAATCTCATCAAGAAATAATCAACAAATAACTTAGAAATGGTGTTAATCAGAACCAGAATTGGTTTCCTCTCTGTATATTCAATAAACAATGAATAGTTACAATAAAAATGTCAAGCAATAGCTTGACTACATGAGAAATTTGAATACCTTAGGAGGTCATTCGAAATCAATGAGTGAGTCTAGCTTAACTGACTGTAAGCCATTGGTTCACACTCAATTAACCACTTGACCAAAACCCTAATTGACTCACCAAACCATAACTGAAGTTGGAGTGCAATAAATGACTGAATCTCAACTGAAAGAGATCAAACACATGTCATAACAAGCCAACCATCAAGTGCTAGTGCTTCAATGGCTTCAATGAACCCCGATGAGGTTAACTGAAGCTGAACTGATCATCAGAAGTTGGTGGAGGTGCCCCTGTTGACTCCAGATCATTAAATAATAATAAATAATCATTAAATAATATATTTAATGAGAGGAGGTGCCTTAACTGACTGGTTGAACTGATTGTAACCACCAGTTAGCAATTAGATGCATTAATATCACTCAGATCACCCCGAGAGTGCTCTAGTTAGCCTCTTTGACTATAGGTAGGCGTGAGTGTGACTAGATGATGTCAATTAATGTCAATTATACTTAGGATAGTGGTTTAACTAGGCCAATTTGACCAAAAAGAGTGTGTATGGTGGTAAATGTGTCCAACAATTCTTTAATTGGATGTTAGAAATTCAATTTAGACTCTTCTATAAGTCTATGGACTGCACTTACTTATAACTCAACTACATAATGCATTAAGAGTCTTGGTCCAAGGTTCTTTTCCTGGTGGAAAGAATTCTTCTTCTAACTGTTATAGTTTTTACCTTGAATTCCTTTTATTGGTATTTTACACTTCAATTACTGGTGTACTTACCTTTACACAAGTTTGTTTAGTAAAATCTTGAGATAATATTGTTGTTCAACATAATATAGGAGATCCTATTATTGCTTTGGTCCTAAATAACATTTTACTCTCCAACCCTAACAATTCGAAATGCTACCATTAGATCTCCTTTTTAATATAGTTTAATATTAAACATATGTCTTTTAACTATGTTTTATCAAACATAGTTAACAAAAGAACTATCTTAACTTGATCTATAAATAAAACCCTAGAAGAAATTTCATGTCTTATTCCTATAGTTAATATACTAAGCATAAAAAATCAATGGTATAAACATTATTAGTAACCATAGAATGTGCAATGTTTAATGATTAATGGTTTTTGATTTGTAAATATTTTCATGCAGGTTCGAAGCTACATTACTCACTATTGAAATGCCACCCATAATGAGAAAATAATTTTAAGGACATGTGGAAAAGCTTTGTCCACGGGTTGGGTTGACTTATAACGAAGCCCTAACCCTCCCCTTTTGCATTGTAAAATCTATTTGGCTTGTGCGGTCGAGTTGCAAGCTTGTGGCCGCCATGACTCTGTCATTATCTCAAATTTGTAACCTCCTTCCAACAAAACAATTTGATCTTGTCTTGGTGAGGACATAAGGTGATTTTTGGTTCTTAAAGACTATTGTAGCGTACTGTGTGTGTAGATTTATTCATTGATTCGAGGATGGTGAGTTGATGTTTAAGAAAGAAAAACAATGGACAGAGCTTGTAAAAGAGTGTTCTTCGTTCTGGTTGGAGTGTTTCTTTTTTTCCTTTGAATTCGTGACTTGGCATATTCTTATCTTTCAGCGTTACTCTCCGAGGTGCCATTAAGCTGTCTCTGGTGGCTAGTTTCCACAACTTCTTCCAAACTGAATCACTAGCAGGTAACGACCTACTCAGGTTTTTAATTAAGGCATTAGAGGAAATGTGGGGTCTAAAATGGGCCTTATAAGAAAACCCGCCAACAATAAATTTTGTGAGTTGGAATTCAAGAACCAATATAATTTCAATAAAATTAGTCAACCATAATGTTTGAATTGACATATTTGTCATAAAAGAAAACTACTTTTATTGTTTGTATTTTCAACGTATCTCCGTCTGTTTTTACTCAAATTTCAAGAGGGAGAGCTCGTTAGATGCGGAATTTAATTCTGCATCCAACGAGTACCCACATTGCATACTTTTGATAGACCACGCTACCCCAAAAATAAGAAATACCTGGAAAAATGTGATGATGATGTCATCATCACGTTTTTCCAGGTATTTCTTGTTTTTGGGGTAGCGGGGTCCATCAAAAGTATGCATTTTGGGTACTTGTTGGATGCGGAATTAAATTCCGCATCCAATGAGCTCTCCCACTCAAAATTTGAGTAAAAACACAGGGAGATGTGTCAAAAATACGAACACAAAAAGTAGTTTTTTTCATTCTTCCTCCAAAATTAATAACTATTATTTTATTATTTTAACTATTATTTTATTATTTTCCTTAGGAGGCCCATTTTAGACCTCAAGTTTCCTCTAATGTAAAAATTGGAATTGTTTATTTCCTTCAAAGATTTGTAACCATTGAATGGTTTCTCCATGCAGGTCCTCTTCATAGCTTTGGATGTTGGAAGCGATCTTGTTCCTTCAACTTCCAGATATGGAGACCTTGGTAAGCCTCGGTTGCATTGAGGGTTTGCATTGGTGTTATAGTTGTTGGAAAGATGATAATACTTCACTGTCGGTTATGGACTCGGCCTAGGTTTTACTTGTTACATTGTTACTTCTTGTTGTTTTGTTTTTGTATGACCATTAAACCCTAAACGGTATTATGGCAAGAAACTTTGAAGGTTAAAGCAACCTTGACCTGGGATTTTCTTGAAAGTGCCTTACGGCCTGGAAGATGTAAAAACTTTATGTTTTTCACACTCGGATTAAGCCGTGATGATACTGTTTCAACCACTGTCTTATTCAACGAGACTTGTAAATAGATATAGCGTTTCTACTTGTTATGAAAAGTAATGGTTACAATTTCGGTTTACTGTTCTATTTAAATTTGTATTTGTTTTGAGCAGGCTTAAGCCTCGGCCGATATTCATAAAAGGCCATAGGTCATTACTCT
Organism: Pseudotsuga menziesii; assembly: GCA_001517045.1. Taxonomy (NCBI): domain Eukaryota; kingdom Viridiplantae; phylum Streptophyta; class Pinopsida; order Pinales; family Pinaceae; genus Pseudotsuga; species Pseudotsuga menziesii. The sequence continues at coordinate 87,806 of LPNX010028237.1, forward strand.
TATTTTATTTTGTCTCTATCAATTTGTTTACAGTGTTATTTAATTTTAAAATATCATTTTATATAAATGATTTACAGTAATTTATACTATTTGAATTTTTACAGTGTTATTAGGTGAATAAAGTACTATGTTCCTCTTAGAAAGGTTATTATTTTTGGATGACCTATAGTTCTGTAATGCGATGGATTTTACAGAAATAATTTTAGTTTTGTTTTCTATTTTTACTTTTAATAATAACTATTTACAGTTGTTAGATTTTATATTAAGATTAAGAATATGAAAGTCTGATTTTAGGAATAAAACCTATCTCTTATAAACCCTAAGTGGCTCCTAAGGTTTGCAGCAAAACACCTGTGTTTTTAGAACAGAGTGTAAAAGTAAACTTGAATGAATTAATATAATTAAACTATGAAGTACTAACCATGTAAAACCCTAAGCAATACTTTTATTGTTCCTATATTTGTTTATTAAACTTTATTTATTGTATTTATAATAAATATTAATATTAGTAATGATTCTATTATTAATATGATTACTAGTGATTAATATATAATCTATTCTTTTCTTGTAAATAGGTAATGCACATACTTCTAGTAAACAGAACAAGTACGGCTACAATTATGTAAATAAATCACATAAATATATAGAAGGAATCATTTGCATTTTCTATTCTGAATTAGTAAACAAATGAACACATCTAACTTAAACAACTAGCTATACAAGAGTACTTCCTTATACAAGGCGTGGAAAAATACAGTGTGGTAATTTCTTTCTATTCATTTTTCATTTAGAAATATCACTACGGTTTTAAATATAATATACTAATCACTACTTTGATCAATAAACAATGCCCTTTTCTTCATAAACCCTAATAAAACTAGTAATCTTTTTCTGAAAATAGTAAATACACTATAAATAAAGCTGAACAAATAAAAACATGTTAATGATTGAGGTGACAACAACTCAAGGAGGTTGTTCCTCCCAACCAACTCCTGGAGAAAGCTTAGTCTGCACTTTCTCAGGACCCCCAAGCCTCTTTCTTGGTCCTCCTGGTAGAGTACTAGGTGAAGGATGTAACCTTAAAACCTTCTGTCACCTTACTAGATTTACAGCAGTAATTCAACCCTCCTTACAGTAGTAAGAACTTCAGCCTAGAGTAGTTGCATAAGTCAATCTTCAGCATTTAACCCCTCAAACTCACTTCAACAAGTCCCCTCCATTGAAGTTCTCATGTATACTTCATTCACTCAGATTGATCACCCTTCCAGAATGAGTAGCCTCAGTTATCTTCAATGGAAAGTTTTATATCAATGCCTAGGTCTTCTGGGTTATTTTTTACTTAATGATCCACCTCCTCGAATTCCACTTTCTTGGGGAATCATGACCACAATTATAGGTGTTACGGAGAGAAATTCCTATGGCTTGGGGTACCACAACAGACAGCTAGACTCCAGAAATCAATCTTTCCCAATATGCAATAGAAATAAAAACATCTAACACTAAAGGATCGAACCTCGTACCTTATTCCGGACGGTTGAAGTAGATCCCCATTGAGCTTTCCAATCTTCAGCTTGAATTGTTATAGCACGTCCTCAACAACAAGTAAACAATACTAGCATACTATACTTCATGGTGTTAGATCTATTCTAGCATATATAATCAATAATGTATAAGCATTTGACATATTCCAATGGATGCAACATTCATTCAAATACACATTACTGGACAGGAAAATATATTTCTATTAATATGAATCAGAGATTACAAGTGACAACCTCTGACAGCACGTCTGCGAACCGGAGAAACTGAATCCCCCACTTGGGCCTCCACCACCTCAATCCTCCATCACTCCGATAGCAAGCTCACTAACAAAGGCAAGCTTGGGAAGAACACAACAGTGCTCCAAAGGGACACAGGGATGCAGACTCAAGTATAGTTCTGGAAACAATGGACTATAGTTTCGGTACTCTCAATTCTCTCTTATTTTTTTCAATGACTCAATGGTTCCTTATATAGATTTTCAAAGTGATACTGAAAGGTCGAATCCGTGTGATCTCAAGGCATATGGAAGGCCAGGAGTCATATGAGTCGGATTCAAGACAAGGAATGGTCCAACAGTTTTAGATTATGCACACATCCCGATGTACGTGACTATAGAGGGAATATCCGCGTATGTACGCGGTTATCGGGGAAAAGGCCACGTATATCATTTTTCTAATGTTTTTAGGGATGGTCAATGATACATCAAAAGACAATAAATGGTCCATAGGGAATAATGAGTCTGCAGCGGGATAGGGGAAGGCCATACAATGTGTGATTCACCTAGTGTGGTGAAATCCGCTATAACAGATGCCCCCTAATGTATGAGATCAAAGGGGTTATACGATGACCGAAATACATTATAAGTCCATCCCAGAAGTGAAGTGATGAAGGTACCCAAATGGAAGACCAGCCACCCAATCAGCATAATACCATAATACAACTCTGCATATAACTGCACATACATATATCAGTCCCGGATACATAAGATTACAATGGCCATGAATAGGCATGAAACATGATAGAACATATGTGGTCATCGCCACATACAATATACATAGATCAGAATCTCCATGATGAAGATATACAAAGTACAATGATCTCCACATAGGCTGAAGATATATAACAGATCAAGGTCTCCATAGTGGCTGGAAATGTCTGACATATACTGGAACAAGTCACGAGAGCCGAAATCTGATGAACAATGGCACGATCAAGGAGGTAGCATATAGTGGATGCCACCAAACTGGAAGGTCTTCTACACAAACCGCTACGAGTACATGTCCTACTATGTGAATAGAGGTGTCGAGGTCGAACATAGTAGTCCATCGTCTGATTACCGGTCATTGATGTATACCGTTAACAGACGTGAGATCACCCACCAATAATGTAAATGGGAATCAAGGTACTAGAGTGCAAACTAACAAGTGTGAATAAATGTGTTGAGGTCGAACACTTGAGAGAATCCATCGATCAGGGGACATTGATGTATTCCCAAAAATGTCGATGGCGAGAGAACCTGCCACTGATGACTGCAAGTCTCAAGGCACTCAAAATGACTCTAGACTCCAATCCCAGAATAAATGATCTGAAGTCGATGGGATGAAATCCGCTGGAAGGAGGGCATTAAGGCATCCCCCATCATCCAACACGAGGTACTCAGCAAGGCTGTATAATATGGAGGAACTCGATCATAAGGCGCACGAACCAGTAACTTTACCGGGAATGGCCGACATGCAAATTCAAGATAACTGAGGAATGGCCGACTCAGGTTTCAACTTCCTTCGAACAAGAGCATAACGTCGTATGGTGATTGAATGAAGGCAGCATAGACTCGATATACAAATTGGGACATCTCTATGATGCAGGAGGCATCAATAGAGGCTCCATATGGACTGGAAGCTTAACCAGTCGGTGGAGGTAAAACTCAGATAACGAGTACAGCTCCTAAAGTCAAACTATAACCCAACCAATGGATGTGATATACAGTGCTCTGTTCGAAGGTGACACGACTCGACAGCTACCAAAGATAATATCTTTTCTTGTCTGGCTTTTTGGTTTTTTGATTTTTTTGGTCTTTTTCAGTTATTTGAAAAGCTTGAAAAAAGAATAAAATAGCTTTATAGTTACAAACTAGGAGGAGACGAGTGTCATAGAGGCAAACAAACTAGTTCCAAGCAGTGGAACATACCTATGCTCAATGCAAGGATACATGTGTAGGATATCGACACTCGGGGGAAAATCCCCTCCCGGTAAAAAAGGGAATCAAGCTACGAAAGATATAAATAAAGGCTCTGCATGGCTAGACATGAGACAAGCTCGGGCCATATCGCTGAAACGCAATGTCAGGGGAGCCGGCATAAAGCTCAATAAGACAGGAAAAGCTCATGATAATGCATTCACAACTTGATATAAGGGGAGTCTGGGGGGATACAGGCCAGCATAACATCAAGAGGAGTATGAGGCTCTTGCTAAATGTCATGGCAATACTATACAACGGACTCCCACACCCTAAAGGGGGAAACATCGGCATGGGCACCAAATGCAAATAAGGCACGATCTAGGGTACCCATGTAAGGTGAGTCTCTACCACTCACATCATGCCACTTCTATAGCAGCAAGAAGGTTCCGTGACATAATAGAGTGGGTTCGTACCTAAGGATATAGTGACATGGTCATAAGGTCATGCAAAATGCAAACAGTGGTGAACCTAACCTATATGCCAGTATAGACGTTATACCTGAGATCAGTACGAACGGGTCAATCCAAAGGCTGAAACGTCGCTGAAAATGGTCTTCTACATCACAAATTAGGTCAGAAATGGTCCAAAAACGTTAGAAACGGTCAAAACTATAGGAAAGGGGGTAAAAAATTTCAAATATTTGAAAATTTTTCTATAAATAGTAAAAAATATAAATCATTTGAAAGTTTTACCCATTGGAGCTCTGATATTCAACTACAAATTCCAGGAGATTCAGCCGACGGAATTCACAACCGATTCTTCCAGGTACTTACTCATGTTCTCAGCTTGCATTTCAATACAAGTTTTATAATTTTTCACGGTCAAATGAATTTTTAATGGCCAAACTTACATGAGCGCTATGTCCCACACGGATATCGAGGTTTTTTCCGCGTATAGGGCTGTCTATACACGAAAAAGGGGCCTGAAACCGCGTACATACGCAGCTGTTTTGAAAATAGCCGCATATGATGCCGTGCACTAAGATTTTTATGAATATAATGGACATTTTGGTCAACTTCTCATGCAGGATGGTGCTAGAGTGGTGAGAACGTGAGCATGGTGATGTAGAGGACGCAGTAAGGGCTGACAGAATGGCTCAAGAGGCTCTAAGAAGATGAGGACTCTACAAGTTTTGGTGCCTAGGAGGCTTGAGGGCCAAACCAGGACTACTACAGATGCTTGTAGACTATTGGGATCCGGACTCAGAGTCCTTCCAGCTAGATGGCATGTCCCTCACCATTGAGGTGGAGGATATCTATTTTATCATAGGTCTATCATGGCGGGGTGAGACGGTGAACCTTCGTGCCCGCGGAGGGCCAGGTCATGGGCTGACTATAGATGAGTACATCGCAGTATACTGCTATCCAGAGACAGAGAAGGTGGGGAACCAATTCCCCACCAATGCTATACAGGTACTAGGCCTAAAGGCCATCTTACTAACGATGGGTAGGATAGCAGGCTTAGCATCACTCCATCAGGCCTCTCGGCCATTGATGTTCTATGCGGTGGAGTGTATGACACCGACCATCTATGACTAGAGCACATCACTGTTGAGCAACATGAAACATCAGCTCAGTGAGTGCAAGGCAGGTAGGATACGAAACTTCGGGTTCAGTAGTATCTTGAGTACTTTCTTCTTCGAGCGGGTTCCAGGATTGAGCCCTAGAGTGGATGTTCCTCTCCACGGGGTTCGAGATCCGGCCCAACGACGTTGGGCAGACGCGATGCGCAGACTGGGGGGTGGTAGGGTGGCCAACCCTTATCCAACAGACTTTTTTCCATGGTGGCGACGATATATTATCGCCATAGAGGACTACCCTTATGCAAGGATAGACTTCTGGGGAGACCCAGACATGCCATTACCACCAGGGTCAGCATATGGAGACATAGGTAATGAATCTCGACCCTTACTCTTTTTAAGATTTTTGAAGTATTTAATTTTTTTGTGTTTTCTTGATTAATGGAGTCCAAAAAGACATGTTTTTGGGTGATAATACATAGTGACATCTACCATTGATGTGCAGATGTGGGACCACGATGACCAGAGGGCTTCCCACGTCATAGACGGAGGGGAAGAGGAGATGATATCACCACTGTGGATGCGGAGCGGACGCTCCAAAGAATCCATACCAACTTTGTGCGACTGACTCACAGGATTCCCATGGCGCAAGTCGAGGACTTGCCTGAGGCTATGCAGAGACAGGTGGTTGGTGTACCATGCGCATGGGTACGTTTATTTCGGCGGCTAGCTAGAGCCGCGGTGACATATCATGATCACAACCCTCATCCACCTCCACAGGAGTAGACAGTTGGGAGTGTATGTATTTTGTACTACCGTGTATATGATGGTGGCTTTCAAAGCCCCAATTTTGTATTATGACACTATGTATTACCACATTTTGATGTATATATAAAAAAGTTTTTATGGTGATCGGTTTATTTATTTACATGTGTAAACATTGTGCTTATGATTAATTTATGATGAATGGAACAAATGCCAATCTAACACATAGTTAGCATATGAGTCAGCAATTTGATTAAAATTTCTTGGAATGTGTATATATGTTATGTTCTCAAATTGTCGTTCTAGCAATCTCACATGTAAGAATCTCCTCAATAACGTTGGATCTCTAAGATGGTACAAACCATTTAGCTGTGACACTACTAACTCTGAATCAAGAAGTACCTCAAGAGAGAGAACACCATGCGAAATGGCATCCCATAAAAGCTCGATAACAGCACTATATTCAGCAACATTGTTGGAAGATGGCCATAGACATACACCTCCTGAAGACAGTACATGACCCATAGGAGTAAAAATCACCCAAGCAGCTAAGGCTGAGTGTTGAGTGTGACGGCTTGCACCATCCACGAATCCTACGAGGGTGGAAGATTCCATTGACATCTACCACAAGAAATGGAAACTAATCACAAACACGATCACGATAAACAAGACCTAACTATGCAAAAAAGCTGTACAATAATATACAACAAACAACCTTGGCTAAAGATTATGCATGGTATTTTTTAAGATAGAGCCCATTTCTAGGCTCCGCCAAGGCCGTGCCTTCATAATCCACTAACTTGTAGGCACCCTTCTCTAATACCCACTTGACCACGTAAGGACCACGCCACATAGGATTGAAATTCCTTGCCCCCAAGGGTTCTTTCGATTGATCCCACAAAAGGACCAAGTCTCCCTCACTAAACACTCTTGGACAGAAAGATTTATCATATTGGGCCTTTACCCGATGCTTATTAACCTCTAGAGTCACCAAGGCATCTCTACGCTGCTCATCAAGTTGGTCAAGGTGAACCAAACACTCCTCCAAAGGCGAAGTGTCTGGTAAGAGTTCTACGGCTAACTTCAACAAAGGAATCTCGCATTCAACCGGCAATATTGACTCCACTCCATGAACAAGCTGATATGGAGAAAAACCAGTGGTAGTCTTTACCGCAGTTCGGTATTCCCACAAAGAAGGATACAACATAATATGCCAATTCATCTTGCTTTGTGCGATGGTTCGTTGGAGAATGGACTTAAGTGATTTATTCACAGCTTCAACCTGTCCATTCGCTTGAGGATAGTAAGAAGAGGAGTGCTCTTGCTTATATCCTAACTTGGAGGCCAACTCTTCCATCATACGATTCTAAAAGTGCAAGCCATGGTCAGTAACAAGCTCTCTCGGAATCCCGAACCTAGAGATGATTTGGTTGAATACGAAGTGAGCAGCTATCTCACCGTCAGATTTTACTGTAGGCATTGCCTCAGCCCATTTCGTGAAGTAATCGATAGCCACAATGATATGATGGTGCCCCCCAGTCGAAGCTGGGTTGCAATCCATGAAATCTAGGCCCCACTCGGTGAAGGGTCCGGCAGTGATAATAGGGTGCAACAGGGCAGGCTTCGAGCGCATGTTACGTGCAAACACCTGGCAAGGGTGGCACCTCTTGACCACTTCAATACAATCCTTGAAGATCGACAGCCAGAAATATCCTGCTCTCAAAATATTTTGGGCTGTAGCAAGCCCAGATAAATGACCACCACACGCCCCTCCGTGGCAATCATTAAGCACTACCTCATCCTCCTCATGAGTTAAACAACGTCGTAAAAGGGAATCTACTCCACGGTGGTACAAAGTATTGTCCACTATGAGGTAGTTCTTGGAAACGTGACGTAATCGACGTTGCTCATCTCGCGAGAGGTGAGTAGGGGTCCTCTGCGTTTGCAAATAT
>LPNX010028248.1:0-60637 GCA_001517045.1 Pseudotsuga menziesii
CCTTACAACCCCACCCACACCACCCACCCCGCCAACTTCAGAGAGTAGTGAAAGTGACTCCGACATGGGTCACGGATCTGCTCAGATTCCCCTTTATGAGGGAAACGAAGACCCCAGATGACATTGGTTCGTCTGTGAGTCGATATGGGAGGCCAAAAAGGTCACAGAAGAAGATCGCCAGATGGCCCAGTTCGCAGGAGCCCTACGAAAAAGAGCTCTAACATGGTATATGACATTTTCTGAACGACAGCCCAGAGCAACAAAATCAGAGATAAAAGCGCAATTCCTATCATTCATCAAGACCCCAGACGCCAAACATCTGGCCGCTAAGAAGCTGAAAACGACATCACAGAAGCCAGGAGAAACAGTCCGCGACTACGATAAACAATGGAAGGATCTATTGAGTCAGTTAGACTATACTATTGATGAACAATTACTGATTCAATGGTTCCTTGCAGGGCTCTCACAGAAAGTTCGCCGACACATCAGTCTGGAAACTTTCAAGTCGTATGAAGATGCGCTAACAAAATATCTACAGGTCGAAATGGATGAAGATATCCCTTCCTATCCGACCGACCACCATTTGGAGGAACAGCTGGAAAACGTGCAGAAGTCCCTGAAAGAACTGACCCTGAAGAACCAAGAAATCTGGTGCACTAACTGTTCATTAGCCGGACATTCCAAAGATACTTGTCGACAGCAATTCAGCCGACAAGATGTCCGTTTTGTACAAACAAAGGTGTTTTGCGACATTTGCCAGGAACGTGGAGACCATTCTACAGCCGACTGTCCTTATAATATGAAGAATGGGAAGGATTCCTGGTGTGCTATCTGCGAGACTGCAAATCACAACACGGACGACTGCCATCTTAACCTGAAAAATAGACAGAACTACCAGGCCGTTTACCAGACGAATGTAGTAGCACAGAACATGGAGCAAAACAATAACAACAACCAGAATGGGCAACGCAATGAAGGCCGACGATACGAACGCCGACATGACAATCGATGCCAAGGGTTTGGAAGAACAGGTCGATTCGTTGGGAGTCGCGAAATAAGAAGTCGTCGACCCACACAATGCTTTATTTGTTATAAAGAAGGGCACAGATGCGCAGACTGTCCGTACAAGGACAGAACTGACCTAAAATTTTGTACACACTGTGGAGTAGGCGATCACTCCTTGGAGGATTGTCCTACCATGTTGGAAAAAATTAGCAATAAAAAGAATGTTAATGTCTTGTCTTATGTCCAGAAGAATGATGTAATAACTACTAAGAATTTACACATTGTCACTCGACAAGGCACCAAAACTGGGCCTGATAACCCTCAGATTAGCAAGATCACACACACAAATGCATACCCTAACCCTGGCAAGGAACAAAACACATACCAAGAAGCTACACACATATTTCAAAACCTTGCACAGCACGAAGACAGTATTAACAGTCGACTTAGCTCGACCAAGCAATTAACCCATCTCATTCAAATAGACGAGTCTGTAGGACAGTTCATTGATTTATTACATCAAATCAAAAACACTAATCCTGAGAAACAAACTAAGAACATTTGTAGCTTAAATCAAAAAGATAAAAATGATGTCGACCCACTGGTCGACCTAGAAATTGAAGGATACCATGTACGACAAGTAGTCCTTGATTTTGGGTCTCAAGTAAATATTATGACCAGGGATGCATGGGAACAAATGGGCAAACCTCGACTCTATGAGTCAGGCATCTACCTAAAACTAGCCGACCAAGGTCTCATTGAACCCATTGGGGTTTGGAAAAATGTAGACACAACCATTAAAGGGATATCGACTAAGGTTGATTTCGAAATTATTGACCCAAAGGAAGGATCTAGCTCCTTCCCAGCCCTTGTCGGTCGACCTTGGGGTCAAAAGATGAAAGCCTCTATATCCTTAGACAAAGAAAGGATCAAGCTGAAAGGAAATGGCCAAAAAGTCATTGTCCCCATTAACCCTTCCCAAGGAAAGCCTTGGATAGAACCAATTGATGAGGAAGTCGATATCCGACAGCTTTATCAGATTCAAAACAATATTGATTACACTGAACCAAACGCCCAAGGGGAGCTTTACTTAGGTAACCCCGACTTAGTTGGATATAATTCAGATGCTGAACTCTATGACTGGGAGATAGAAAATTATGAAACACAAGCAAGAGGGTGCTGGACTATCCAAAAAGTACAGAAAAAACCCACCCGACAGTGCTTTATAGTCTCAATTATCCCCAAGATTTTTGAGAGAAAAATAAGAGAACACCCTACCTTACAACCGACCAAAGAAAACACCAAGCAACAACCTAGGTATAAGGAGAGGGAATCCCCAGTCATGCATGTTGAAGAAGTGTCTAAAAACATTGGAGAACATGGCCGACTACAGAGCTTAGTAGAAACCTTCACAGGTCAAGCAGCTAGATGGTGGGATACCCATCAGACAAAACTACAGACCTGGACTACTGTTGCAACTTACTTTGTTGAAAGGTTTGGTGGCAAGAAGTTAACCTCACACGCACAGATCCCTATCTTCACCCAAGGACAAAACCCAGAAGAACACATCCAAACTTGTGAAAAAGAGTGGAGAAGACTTGGACATAAGGATGAGAGAGCCTGGCCACACTTGTTTCCATCAACCCTAGATGACTTACCTAGAAAATGGTATAAGATGGAGGAAGCTAAAGGTGAAACCTTCTTCTGGAATGAACTAAAAGAAAATTTCATTAAAGCCTTCAACTTTATACCTGAAGATAAACACTTAGTCGAGCCTGCACAACAAATTAAACATTTCATTCAACCGACTGAAACACACAAAGAACCTCGACAGGTCAAGAACTGCAATAGTCTTCACATAGGAGCAAAAGTCGAGTCGACCCGATTACAATTAGAGAATGAACACACCGAAGGCAAAAGCTTCAGATGGAAATCAAACCATGCTGAAACAACAAAACCAATCCACTCAGTGCTAAGGGTCGCGACTACCGATAAACCCGACCTCGACCGAATGACTGCAGCTGACTTCCCTGCTACATTCTCACAGTTCAAGGAAGGAAGTCGCCATATCAATGAAGCTAAAGCTCCAGAATGGTTAGATGCCAAAGTAAGAACTAAGGAGGTAGACATTTCAAATGACGACCGACCAAAAATAGCCAAGATTGGAGACTATTGGAATGAACAACAAACCGCTGAAATAGTAACCTTACTTAGAGAATTCCAAGATGTCTTTGCAAGGGATTATAAAGATTTGAAAGGGGTAGTTCAAGAAATGGGAGAGATGAAAATCGACACAAAACCTGATGTCCGACCTGTCAAGAAACGACCTTACAAACTAGCTCATAAATATAAGGAAATAGTTAAAAAGGAGATCGACAACATGTTGGAAGTAGGGATTATCTACCCTATCGACCAGTCGGAATGGGAAAGTCCCATGGTCGTACAGCCTAAGAAACACGACCCGACCAGAATAAGAATCTGTGTCGACTTCAGGGAGCTGAATAAAGTCACACTGACAGATCCCTTTCCCACACCTTATGCTGATGAAATCCTGAATGAAGTTGCAGGACATGAGTGTTACTCATTTACAGATGGGTTTTCAGGTTATAACCAAGTACCCATAGCAAAAGAGGATCAAAAGAAAACAACATTTGTCTGTGAATTTGGTTCTTTTGCTTATAGGGTCATGCCTTTTGGACTAAAGAATGCACCTGCAGTGTTCTCCAGAATTGTTGTAAAAACCTTCCAGGAATACATCTATAAAACTATGGCAGTCTACTTTGACGACTGGACTATTTATTCCACACTAAAGGATCATTGCACATGGCTCCGACTTATGCTGGAACGATGTCGACAGATTCAACTTTCCCTCAATATTAAGAAATGCATCTTTATGACCCCCATAGGCATACTCTTAGGACATATTGTCTGTAAAGAAGGAATCAAGGTTGACTTTGCTAAGATTAAGATTATTCTCGACCTAAAACCCCCAATAAACCCTAAACAAGTTAGGGTCTTACTTGGTCATACTGGGTATTATAGAAAATTCATCAGACATTATTCTGATATTACTTACCCTCTAGAAGAATTACTGAGGGATGATATCGAATTTAAATGGATAGAAGAATGCCAGATCTCCTTCGACAAATTGAAGAGAAAACTGGTCGAAGCACCCATACTTAAATTCCCAAATTGGTCAACCAAATTTCATGTGCATATCGATGCATCAGGAATAGTAATTGGAGCAATCTTGACCCAACCAGGAGATGATGGCATGGACTACCCAATCGTTTACAGCAGTCGAAAATTAAATAAGGCTGAAAGGAACTATTCGACCACTGAAAGAGAAGCCCTAGGAATGGTATTTGCACTTCAGAAGTATCGACACTACTTATTAGCTAACCCCTTCATATTTTACACCGACCATCAATCTTTGAAGTACCTAGTAAACAAACCTCTTCACCATGGCAGAATTTATCGATGGCTACTTCTATTTCAAGAGTTTGAGTTTGAAGTAGTAGTCCAACCAGGAAAGCTCAATGTCGGACCTGATCACCTATCCCGAATCGACACAGGAGAAGAACCGACCGGAGTCGACGACGACTTGCTGGATGCACATCTATTTCGTGTAGAGGCGGTACCAGAAGAACTGGAGGAGATTGCTCAGTTCTTAGAGACAGGTCAGGCAGCAGAAGGTCTGAACACTAAGAAGAAGCAAATCCTAGCTATGAAGGCTACCCCATACAGCCTCATCAACGGATTTCTATACAAAATGGGGTTAGATGATATTCTTAGAAGATGTGTACTCGACCATGAACGAGAGAAAATCATGCACGAAGCACATTATGGACCAGCAGGAGGACATTTTCAGGCCGACACAACTGCCAAGAAAATCCAACAGTCTGGATTATGGTGGCCGACACTTCACAGAGATTGTAAAACCTTTGTTAGTCGATGTGACAGATGCCAACGACTTGGTCGACCACTGCCAAGCACAGAAATGCCCCCGATATCTGTAAACCCTAGTCTCACATTTGAAATTTGGGCTATAGACTTCATAGGACCATTCCCTGTCTCAGCCCGACGATCAGGTGCAAGATATATCATCACTGCAGTGGAATATGTTACTAAATGGGCAGAAGCAGAACCTGTTGAGATCTGTTCAAGTGAGGTAGCTGCTAAATTCATCTACGAAAACATCATCACCCGATTTGGATGTCCACTCACCTTGATCAGTGACCAAGGATCACACTTCGTTAACAAAACTATCAAAAATCTCACCGACAAGTTTCACATCGACCACCGACATAGTACAACATACCACCCCCAGTCGAATGGTGCAATTGAAGCTTTCAATAAAACCCTGAAAAAAGGATTGACTAAAATATGCAGTGCCGACAAGGATGACTGGGATGAGAAAATTCCTGCAGTCTTATGGGCATATAGGACAACCTACAAACGGTCGACTAATCAAACCCCTTTTCGGTTGGTATATGGACAAGAAGCAGTCATCCCTCTACATTTCCGACAGCAGACACCTATTGTAGCTCAAATACTACATATCGACGTCGAACAGGCAAGAGAGGATCGACTACGCCAACTTAGTAAGCTGGAAGAACATCGACTTATGGCTATTCAACACCAGGAAATTCAAAAACAACAGCAGAAAGCATGGCACGACCGTAACATCAAAAGCAAAAACTTGTTGGTCGGTGACCTTGCCCTACTGTATAACAGTCGAGTCAAGGGGAAACCTAAGAAACTGCACACAGAATGGATGGGACCCTATGTTGTCGAAGAAATACACCCCAATGGTTCAGTCCGACTAAAAACATTGCAGGGTCTAGTATTTCGGAAGCTTGTCAATGGAGCCCGACTTAAATGGTACAGGCACTAGGAAAAAAATAAAAATAAAAAATATAACGACCGTAACTGTCACCAAAAACCTATAAAAAGTTAGAAAAATCCAAAAATCAAAACCGTACACTCCTAAACAATCACCATGATAGCAACTCAACCCTCCGACAACCGACACCATTTTCATCGACCATCCTCATCGACCAGCCACGCCGACCGTTTCCACCACCGACACCGACCGTCGACCTTGCGAATCCCATCACATATTAATGGCCTCGAGCGCCGAACCAGATCCACCAAATCGCACTTGAGTATTGTCGTTAGACTGTCAAGTCCGCCATTAATACAACTAGTTCGACACTCCACCACAGCCACGCCTATAAATAATGGACTGCCCAAGGTTCATTCACCACACCCCTTATACACAGAGCACTCGCATTCCCCATCGACCAGAACTCACGAACCCTCTTACCAGTCCGACCAGTCTGATATCATGGCACCTAAACTCACCCGCGCCGCAGCTAAAGCAAAGGAGTTCCAGGCATAGGACACACCCTTGGTTCAAAGATTGAAGCTCATCAAGAATGCTAAAGTCCAGGAGGGTCCATTCCAAAAAATATGGGCCGAAATGCAAGAATGGGCATTCGAGGACAAATGCGTGACTGAGGCCACGAAGAAAATTCAATACAGCACCATTTTTGGCTATGCTAATGCACCTCTTATGGCGAGTTTCGGCGGAACGAAGGAGGCAGCAGTAAAGTTTATTATCAGTCGTTACCATAACGGCCGATTTTACTTTGACCAGCCCATCGACATCATCGGGGAGGTTATCTCCAAATTGACAGTCTTGTCCAACAAAGGCAACCCCGTCCCCATTGGCATCAAGGAAGGATTAGTCGAACGACTAACAGCCTCACCAATAGGGAAGAACTCCAAGGGTTTGATGATTGGGCACATTCAAGCCCGCACGCCACAAATTGTGGCTAAAATCATAGCCATCACTCTCACCTTGGCTGGTCGAAGTAACGACCTAAAACTTGAGATGCTGGAGTCCGTCGACTCAATTGCTACCGACGGACGTATCTACAACTGGGCTGACTATGTCGTCGAACTAGTCAAGACAATCTGTGAGCGATGCCACGAGTCGGGAGGTATTATCAAATTTCCCTCCCTTATCATTTGGATTGTTATGTACCATTTCTTCCCGGAAGGCAGTCTAGTCTTTCGAGAGCCGACCATATTTCACATGCATAGGTTTAAACCTTTTGCCCAAAAAGGAACCTTGCATGAGTTGACACAGGGCAATGTGTTCCTTGAAAACTGGTTTCAGTAGCTCAAGGTTCGCACGATGAGGTGGAGGGTGCCCCAGAACATCCGACGAAACCTCCCTGCTCAATCCCATATACAGCTAGAACTGGACCATACAACAGTATGGTACATGCGAGGTCAGGACCCAAAAGCACAGGACCTCGACTATTATCCAACAGTCGAACAAATCTTTAGAGAGCTGACCCGACAGGAAGGAACAAAGGTACCAATCCCAGAGGCTTCCAAACAGGTTGATTTCTCCATAGTCGAACCTCTTACAGACCAGGAGAAGGAGGAAGATTATGAACTTAGCCTATATGTAAGCACTTTTGTGTCGGAGGATACTTCGACTATGCCCACTGGTCGGGTGCACTTAACAGTGAAGCATCCGACTGCACCAGTAGTCGACCCACAAACAATAGAACAACAACAACCAACAGAACAGACACAGCCGACAGGACAACAAACAGCTCCTCCGGCTACAGAGACTGTCGACCCAGCTCAGACACCGACAGGGGAAGTCGAGGCCGACAACCCTGAATATGCTGTGTCGCGGAGCATTATCAAAAAGCTGGAAAAGGAGATAGCCGTCGCCAGAAGGAAGATCAAGCAACAGAAACGACAGCAAGGCAAGGGTAAGCGTAAGCTTGTCCTTGCTGACTCCACCGACGATGACGAGGAACTAGCAGCAGCAGCACTCGACATTGTCGAAGATGCCCGGGCTAATAAGGTAACTGTTGAAACCCAGTTTCAACGTTTTATTGAAGCAGGAGCTCCAGAGGGTCGGCCCAAGAAAGCCAAAACACAGTCGACCCCTGAAAATGTGGTCAACCTTGTGTCGACCCCACCACCTCCATCTCCGACACCTGTGGTCGAAGAACAAGTACCACTAGAACATATGGAGGCATATGAACCAGCAATCCCGGAAGGACTCAGAGCCAGGGCTAGCATGGACGCTGAGCTTAGAGCCTTCTTTGCAACGCTACCTGCACTGTTCCGGTCGGCACAGACAATACGGACAACAACACCACTGAAAGCAAGCAAAACGATATATGCCCAGCAAACAACAGTATTTACAAGGATTCATGATGGTGGCGACATATCAGGGCATGAACAGACCTTCACCGACTACCAACTCCCACCGGAAGAAGACATTCTGTCTTCCGACCAAAATTCACAACACACCTCTCCATCACCACCAGGATCAGGAAACCCTCCATCCCCACATCCACCGCCATCATCACCACCCCCTGAGTCACAACTACCAGCATCTTCACACCTGGAAGTAGACCGCCCACCTCCTCAAATAGAAAAACCCTCGACCTCTGTTCCACCTTCAACTGCTGCAGGTCCTCAAGACAAGCCAATAGAGCAGCAAAAGGAGACCACATAACCGACCTCTACTATTGCAGGAACTCAGAAACAGACAGACCAGCAGCGACCATCCAGGCTACGGATAAGTTTAAAGGATGCAAGTTCGTTGACCGACACAGAGGTCAGCCAACTACTAAACACCCTAGCAAAAGAAGCAAAGAAGAGAATAAAAACAGTAAGGAAACAACTCAAGGACAAGGAGACTGAACAGGTTGAATTTCTCGGCAAGTGTAGGTCTCTTGCACAAACTGTCACCCCAGGACTGGTCGAAGCTGCTACAAACCGACCAATGGAAATGGCATATCAGCTATTTGAAGGCTTGGTGTCGACTATCCAGACACATACCCAAGCGACTAGAGCAGAACAAAAGGAAGAGACTGCTCGACTGCTCCTGACCCAGTATACTGCCTTTTCGGAGGCCTACAAACTTTTACAGGACCATATGGAGGAATCCATCGTCACTGAAGAAGTGCTAAGAGATTGGCCCACTCATTATGGGCAGGTCTATAATCAGAGCAGGTAGACATGACAAGGCATTCAGGCCTTGGAAAGTCGGAAGATGACAGAAGCAGAATTGAGACAAACCATTGAAGAGCAGATTGTAATGGAGAGTAACAAGCTGCAAAAACTTGAATGAGAAGCTCATCAATGGGTCCAGCAAGCTCTACCAAACTTGGAGAAGGTTGACAACATCTGTCCACAGATGAAAATACTTCTTAATGCTGTTGAAGAACAAACCCAACTGTTGGGCCCTAGCATGGAGAACATTGCAGAAATGTCCATGGCAGAAAAGATGTCGGTACTATCAAGTGTAACAACTCTAACCATCGACATCCAAAAATCCCTACAGACATGGACAGATTTCCAGCATCAACTTGCCATCACAGCTCCAGCCATCATAGAAGTATGCGTTCAGAGAAGACCGACCATCTGACTACATAGTCCTCAGCAGGAGCAAGTTTGAAGGGTTCGACAGGACTTCATTTTTTGTACTTCCCTCTTTCTTCGAGACGAAGAAATGTTTTGTTTGTGGGGGAGATGTAGAAGGAGCAAGTCGACATAAGTCGACTTGAACGAAGACTGACTTAGTCGATCAGCCGACTAAGGCGATGGACCGACTAGTCGATCAGCCGACTACGTCGGTCGGCCGACTAAACTAATGTATTAAGTTAAGCTAACCAATAGTCGTGTCGGTTCATCGAACCGACAGGTAGTTATTTTTGTAACTGTTTGTAACCTGTATATATTAGGCTGTTGAGCCTCACAAGAACTCAGTTCAGTTCTTGGCTTTGTACGATCTATTGAGAATAATATAATCTGTTCATCCTATCTGTTCTTGTCTCTTGTATCTGTGTATATTTATATATATTTTTATATGTATTATTGGTAACCTTATGTGATCTATGAGATTACAATAGGCCCACCCGAAGGGGCCTCACTCTCAGCACACTTCATGCCTAACCCCAAGAGTGTCGAGGAGAATGGATCCCGCGACCTCACTTGTCGGGAGGCCTAACTACGGTTGCTCGACCGCTTGAGCTAACTCTTGGGGCTATCGGGGGTTCGTCAGTTACCAGGCCGGTATTTCTTACAAAGTGTTGTAAATCTTAATCTTGATTTGAAATGTAATGTTCGTATGAATCATGACCGCTCACAAAAGACAAAACGGTTTGGGGAACCCAAAAGTCACGAGTCGGGAGGGGGGGGGGAGAGGGGGGAACCCAAAGGTTTTGCTGGTTTTTGTATAAATTGAGGAAAGTAAGAGGAAAGAGGGGCTTTTTCACAGTGAGACATGTGAAAAAATTGTTGTAAGAGGAACTATTTTGTTTTGCAATAATATAATTACAATTTTGCCTGTTGGAGAAAGTGCTGTGTGGAATGTTCAAATGTGGTGAAATGAACAATGTTGAAGGGGAACTATATCATTTTCAGTTGTGTTTCATTAACTATGAGGTTGTTCTAACTTTATGAACCTATGTTCTTGTATGACTGTTCTCTGGTTTATTTTATGATAATTTCCACTATGAGTAATGAATGTTTTGACAAACGACAAGCTATCTTGTTGTGCATATCTCTATTCATATTTATGTGTTTTGATTCTAAGAACAAATACCTATGATTTATCCTAACATATGAGCAGTAATACATTACTCATTAATTGATAATCTTGCTCCCTAGGGACAACTTAGTTAGTCTTGTTTTCTGTTGTGTGTGATTTAGATGCGAGAAAGTTTAAGACGAGAGGTAAGAACCTGCGCATCACATTGTGACCAATCCTTGCATTCTTTATCAATCTGCATGTTAGATAGGCACTTGCATATCATGCTTAAAGTTAAAAAAATACAAAAAATATACACGGTGGACCGGGCCGCAACCGGCAAAACCCTTTATTTTTGTTACTTGACCTATAGTATCCGAATCGCAAACCAGACGGATTCTCCATACCAAAAAGTCACGGGCTAGTTGGGAACGTTGACTGGGGAGAATCCCTTGTTGTTGTTGCCTGCGATTTTCTAGGCCTCAATAGTTCTGGCGCTAGAAGGAGGGCCACCAATGCATGGCTGGCCGAGGAAACCCATTTCCTCGAAATTACTCCACCATTTATAGTTTTGAAAGCAGTTCTTTTCCTAATTCGATTCCTAAAGAGAATAGAGAACATTTGTATTCTGTGGTCAATGAAGCTGTTAATGATTTGAGAAGACACACTAGGGCTTATGTGAAGAAGATTGGAGGATTACCAATTATCCTTGGATTACCTAGAAGAGAATACAAGAAGAAAGACCGTCCTATATTGGAAGACTATGTGTTAGTTGGAGATTGGGAAGAACTTGTAGAAACAACTTTACAGGAAGTTGTTCAACCTTTGAATCAAATAGACCCTGATACACTTAATGGTTCACCTGTCTATACTCCTGTTCATTCACCACCTCACTCTCCTCCTAGACTCATGGCAGGTGTAAATGCAAATTAGCCACCTAACCCACCAAGTCCACCACATGCTTGGAAAGCCAGATCACCTCTAAACCTAGCACCTCCTTTGCATGACCTACCTCAAGCTTTTGAGAAGATGCTGCCCAAGTTTGATCCAAATGAGAATATTTTAGTAAATGACCATTTGTAAAGTTTCTACTTGGCAATAGAAGGATTAAGGGCTGGGGAACATGAGGATGTAGTATGTAGAATTTTTCCACATACCTTTAAAGGAGCAATAGCATCATGGTATTTTGGTTTTCCTGCAAACTCAATCCCATACTGGGATACTTTTGAAAGGATATTCAGAAGCAAATATGCAGCCCAGAAGACTCATGCAGCTCTCATGAAAGGACTGTACACTTTAAAGAAAGAAAGAAAAGAGAAGGTGCATAGTTTTACTCAAAGGTTTGCAGGCTATCTTAATTTTTTTTATGAAACTGACAAACCCTTGGATAAAGTTCTGATTGAATATTATACTTCATCTCTGGGACCTAATTTGGCCATGTTTGCCAAGATGAAAGCTAAACCTACGCTAACAGATACTTACGAGGAATTAAAGAGAGTAGAGGCTAAAAAGGAGAGCATTGAAGATTATCCGGAGCAGTCAGGAGAGAGAATTTTTGGGAAGAAAGCTTTGTTGTTTACTAAGCCTAAAGAAGAACAGTCACAAGACTTTGAAGGAATGGTGAAGATGATGCAGAAGCTTTCCAACAAAATAATAGACTTGGAAAAGGAGAAGGAGGCTCAGAAGTCTTACAAACCTTATTACAAGAAAAGAGAGGATAGTAATCAATCCAAACCGCCTCCACATAGTCCTGCATCAATGAACTTAATGGAAGTAGGTATGGATAACTTTTGCACTTTTCACCTGCAGCCCCATTCTGAAAATAATTGTCCACAATGGATAAATTCAATGACCTTAGTGATGAATCAGTTGCTGGACTCGAAACTAATAGAGGCAAATGATGAGGAAGAGAATGATAACAAATCAATAGAAAGGCAAGAGGATGATGCCATGGTTTTATGGGATTGTGTCTCGATGATTGATACCGAAAAGGAAAGTGATTTGAGTGATGATGACCTATTAGAAGCAAATGTGACAACAAGAAGCCAAGGGCTGATTAAAGAAGACAAGTTAACGATCCCGAAAATTAAGAGACTCTAGAAGAATGTAAAGAAATTTCAGAAAAAAACCACAACTAATAAAATTCCTAAATTTACCATTACTAGTCAAATCCGAAACAGACCAACATGCCTACTAAGCCCATTGAAGAAAAAATAAATAATGTAAAAATGAATCTCACAGAACATAAGATGGAGTATGACATTATGGAGGATATCAAAAAGATAAAGGAAAATATTTCACTCTTTGAGATGTGTAATGTGCCGCAGCAGAAAGAAAAGTTATTGAAAGCACTTGAAATGCCAGAAGAAAAGCTGCCCACTGACAATCAACCTCAAGAAGAAGAAATCGATGAAGCAAGTGTGGGAGGTAAGCCTAAATGCAAAACTCCACCTTTTCTCCTTACTTTCGAAACTTTCAATCATAACGTGCACAACTGTCTAGTAGACTCAGGGGCATCGGTAAATGTTATGCCGCTGTCAGTCTACAAGAAGATAAATGGACAGCCTAAACCATCTACCTGGAAGGTCATTCAGTTGGACAGAACAAATGTGAAGGTAACTGGGGAAATGGAGGATGTTTTAATTCGATTATCTTCAAATGAAAAGGTATGTCAGTTCATTGATGTTGTAGTAGCAGACATCCCTGAAGCATATGGACTTGTTTTGAGTAGGGATTGGTCATCAAAGCTGAATGGATATTCTTCTTTCGACTGGTCACATCTGTGGTTACCTTATAAAGGAAGCCCAAATCAAATTAAAGTTACAAGAGAGCTCCACATGAAACACAATGTCACGCAGTTAGAAGGTAAGAATGAACTAGTGAATTCTGTTTTGGGGAATTACTTCATTGAGCTAGAACTAGGAAACTACCAAGCGGAAGAAGCCAGCAATACATCAGAAACCCAGCCTGATCTCCTTCGTTTTTCTCAAGCTGATGAAATTGATTGTAAAATAGTAGATTTAGCTTTAGATGTAGATGATAATTCATGTACAGTAGTAATAGGCGATTTTGGGACGCTTTTCTTTGACGGGTCTAAAACTTTGGAAGGTTCAGGAGTTGGCCGTGTCCTGATTGATCCTAAGAAAAATAAACATTTTATTTCATGTAGGTTAGTGTTTGAATGCACCAATAACACATTCAAGTATGAAGCATTAGTCCAGGGACTAAGAAAAGCAATTGATTTAAAAGTAGAAAATCTGAAAGTGTATGGGAATTCTGAAATAATTGTAAAACAGATTTGAAATCAAATACATTGCATTTCCCCTCATTTAAAAGCTTATCAAAATGAAGTATGGGATTTGCTTAAATGTTTTCATGCATTTAATATTGTATCGATTCCTAGACTTAAGAATGCAGCAACTGACTTGTTAGCCACCTCAGCTGTGAGGCTTGTACCCTCTAATAATAGGTGTTCTATTGAATTGCTTTTTAGGCCTTTGGTTCCAGATATAATTACCAATTTACGAGTTTTTGATGATGATCAGCAGATTTTGGAATGTTTGACAAATGACGAAACCTTCAAAGGGGAAATCATTGATGATGAAGAACATCAAGCCAAGCTAAAATTCGATAATTTTATTCCTAAAGGAGTCAATACTTTAGAGTGTATGCTTGATCTAAACGATAAATTCAGAAGGCCGGTAAATGTTAAGACTCATAGCTCGTTTCTACAGTTCAAGTTGATTAATTTAGGGACTGAAATTGAGCCTAAAAATGTGAATTTGGAAAAGTGTTGCTCCCCAGGTGAAAGAAATAAGTTTATTAGTTTGTTTAAACAATACAAAGATGTGTTTTCTTGGACATATGAAGATTTGAAAATACATGACACCAAGATTATTCAGCATGTCATCCCTATTAGGACCGGGGTCAAGCCTTATTAGTGGCCTTTGAGGAAAATGCATCCAAAACTAGAGCCTCTAATTCAAAATGAAGTAAAGAAATTGTTGGATGCTAAAATTATCTTTAAAGTTAGACATTCGGAATGGGTTTCAAATCTGGTACCGGTAAGGAAGAAATCTGGAGAAATTAGACTATGTGTGGATTTCAGAAATTTAAATCGCGCTTCAGATAAAGACAATTATCCAATCCCACCCATGGAACAAATACTGCAAATGGTCTCTAGTTTTGAGTTATTTTCTTTATTAGACGGATTCTCTAGTTACAATCAAGTGTTAGTAGCTGAAGAAGACAGACTCAAAACTACATTCAGAACGAGATGGGGGAATTTTGCTTACAGAAGGATTCCCTTTGGACTCATAAACACTGGAGCTACTTTCCAAAGGGCTATGGATATAGCTTTCCACGGGATGATCGGCTGCAGTGTGGTGGTATACCTTAATGACATCACAATATTCTCAAAGAAAAGAGAAGAACACACATTCCATCTAAAACAGATTTTTGAACGTTGCCGAAAATATGGTATCTCATTAAACCCCAATAAGTGTGTTTTTGTTGTTACAGAAGGAAAGCTAATAGGTCATGTGGTTTCTAAGAAGGGGATCTCCATAGACCCAGAAAGGATCAAAGCTATCGAAAAAATCCCCTTACCCCATAACAAAAAGGGTATGCAATCATTTATGGGGACAATAAATTTTGTGCAAAGGTTTGTGCTGGACTTCGCCCAAATTGTTAAGCCTTTGTAGCAAATGGTGAAGCAAAGTATACAATTCAAGTGGATTGATGTAGAGAAGAATCCGTTCAGTAAAATAAAGACATCTATTGCTCATGCACCCTCTCTCAAAAGCCCAAATTATGAGAAGGATTTTATTCTGTACACTTTTGCATCTGACGATTAATTAGCAGCGGTGCTTACTCAAAAGGAAGATGGGGGAGATGAGTTCCCCATATCATTTATGAGCACTGGTCTGCAAGGGGCTGAATTAAATTACCCAGCTGTGGACAAACAATCTTATGCAGCCTTCAAAGCAGTAAAACAATTCAGACCTTACATACTTAAGAACCAGACAAGGTAATAGTTCCACACCCAACTGTGAGGTCTCCTTTTGTGCAAAAAGAATTGGGAGAAAGAAGAGGCAATTGGATAACAGCTTTACAAGAGTATGATCTTGAATTCAAGTCAGCATCCATAGTTAGAGGGCAAGGACTGTGCAGACTAATGGCTGAAGGTAATAGCAGTGAAGAAAACAATTAGAAAAACGAAGCAGAGTTACATATGATGGATGTATGCCCTCTTTTCACAGCTCCAGATTCTTGGTACCGAGACCTTGTTCATTACCTTCAGGAAAGTGTGTTGCCAAAACATTGGAATTCCAAGCAGCGAAGAGCGTTACGCCTTAAATCAGCTACGTATCAAATCATTGATGGAATTTTATTTAGGAAGAATTACGATGGAGTCCTTCTCAGATGTTTAGAGAAGGAAGACTCAAAAAGGGTCATAACTGAGTTGCATGATGGGCCTGCTAGAGGTCATTTTTTCAGAGACATGACCGTCCACAAGATTCTCAGAGCCGGGTACTATTGGCCCACGCTGTTCAATGATGCTCATGCCCATGTTAGAAGGTGCGATATCTGCCAGAGGTGTGGGGGAAGACAAGCCAAAGCAGTAGGACCATTGAATCCGGTTATGATAACGGAACCATTTGAGCAATGAGGAATTGATATCATTGGAGAAATAAAACCAAATTCTTCCTTGTAGCACAAATATATTTTAACAACAACTGACTATTTCACTAGATGGGTCGAAGCCATTCCGCTACGTAAAGTCAATGAAGATGCGGTCATGGATTTCTTGCAGGATCATATTATGACCAGGTTTGGGGTTACAATTTCCCTTGTTTTTGATAATGTTGCTTATTTTTCTTCCATTATATTAACTGCATTTGCTCATGAAAAAGGAATTAAGTTGCATTATTATGCCAACTACTACCCACAAGGAAATGGTTTGGCAGAATCTACGAACAAGAATTTGATTAGGATTTTGAGAAAGACTGTCATAGAAAACCAGAGAAATTGGCATTTAGCACTACCAAACACTCTTTGGGCTGATAGGGTCACACCCAAGAATTCCTTAGGTGGGTCACCATATACCCTTATTTATGAAAAAGAAGCTATACTTCCTCCTAACATTATGCTACCCTCTTCCATAATAGCCCAAGAATCTAGAGGTACAGATAACGAAATCCTGCAAATTAGAATCCATAATCTATTAAAGGCGGAGGATTCTAGATCCAAAGCCAGAGAATGTTTTAAGCAACAACAGGAGGTAGTGAAAAGGTGGTTTGATAAGCACAAAACTGGAACAAAAGAATTTGAAGTAGGAGACTTGGTCCTTAAGTGGGATCACCCGCATGATGAGAAGGGAAAGCATACAAAGTTTCAACAGTTATGGGTAGGCCCTTTCCAGATTGCAGCAAAACTTGGCCTCTCAACCTATAAATTGCAAGATTTACAGGGGTGGGAGGAGAACTTACTAGTAAATGGTTTAGTTCTTAAACCTTATTTTTCTTGAATTTTTGTTTTTATTTTTGTTTTGTACATATATAAATTGATTTGTTTGTCCAATTTGATTTGTTTCATTCCGGTTTTGTTTTTACTTTAGATTTCTTTTGATATCAATAAAAGAGGCAAACTTTTGGTTGCATGGAAAGCATCAAAGTTCTGGATTAATTGAGATCTTTGGGTATTAGAATGTATCTTATTGTTTGAAGCTGATGGAATTTCTTCTAGTAAGTAGTTTTCCTAAATGGCTATGAACACATTGAAGTCCGGCATAATCCTTGAAAAATAACTCAGGATCAAAAGGTATAGAATACTATTTCGAGGCTGCATCCATTTCACATCTAAAATGTCCTAGGGGGTAACAGCAAAAGACCCATGAAAAGGAAGCAAGGTAAACAGTATATTATATATAAATGATCACATGCCAAGAATATAAAGACTGAAGGCAAAAAAAAGTCAAAACTCCTTAAAGAAGCAATATCTATCAAAGCAAGGTACCAAATCATATAAACACCAAATTGCCAAAAGTTCTTCTCCGTCCGTGAGCTGAAGATTAAATACATCTCTCACATAAAAGGACACTATGGATAGAGGATCCTGAATAAAATTCAGAAAGAAAGGCATGAGGAGGACTTAGAAGGACCAAAAACTCCACAAGCACACAAAAGTGAAAAATGGCATGGGAATGTGCCAACAAATGAATATCTCTGTTTACCATATGTTACATTCCTGTGGTGTCCAAGCTGGAAGTTTTCCAAAGACAGAGGTAAAATGAAACTCATCTACTTGGCCTCAAAAGAGTTATCCTGACTTGGATATTTTGGGTTTCCATTTCCTAACAGATTGGACTGTCATCAATGATTAGAGTACGTATGTTTTCCATTGTAGGAATATAGAGATATAGAAGAATTCTATTGCTGAACAATCTGTTACTTAAGGAGGAGTTGATTCAGATATCTAGGCTCACCAGGTAGTCGCCAATTGTTGCAGCAACTTTTTCCCAAATTTCTAAAAAATTGGGACCCTCCTTTCAAATTTTGTCTTGCTTAGTTTAATTAGGATTGCTTAATGTTACTACAAGTTTGATCTTTGAGGATACGTGTTGAATGGATGTCGTTGTTTGCTGATGCTGCCTTTTGAATTCGAGTTTTGATTTACCGGTTATTTATTTTTCTTCGATGTTGGAAGTTTTTAGTACAATGTATCGGAGCTGTAGTTCCTTGCAGAGCCGTCGTTGCGGAAGCTAAACGACGAATGTTTTGATGCATAGCTCCTATCTTTATCGAGCCCGTGGACTTATGGATTTTATTTGTGTTTTCTTTGCTATCGGAGCAATTTATGACTTTAGGCGGAGGCTGTGTCTTTTTGATTCCTGTCGTTGCAGTCCCTTAGCAGACTAACCATCCGATTAAATAACTTTCCGATCGCCGATGTATGATTCCCAGTTTAGTACTTTCTTTCTTTCTCCGATGAGTTGTTGTGCTCTAGAAGCCCTATACCATGGGTCACCCGCCGTTGGGGTCCCTTAGCAGACTAATCGACCGATGTCAAGTGTTTCGATTCATCGATGGGGATTTTTATATGCCCGATGCCTAGTCGTTTTCCCGCCGTTGTTATGAGCTTGTAACTTGTTTCATGAATGACGAAATGTTCTTTGTTTTTTTATCAAGTTAATATTTTCACGTTGAAAATGTAGTACCAGGTTTCACTTTTAACGCTGGTTTTATTGGTAGTTTGGTTTATGTTTATTGAAGGTACTCCGGATTAATGATGAGTTGTTCGTATGATTGCAGACAAACCTAGAAGATTTTCTAGATTTAGTTGATGATTACTACTGCAAAAAAAGAAATTGGCTAAAGAAAGGAAAAGCTGAAGCATAAAGAAGAAAGGAAAAATCAGAGACTGACAGGATATCAAAAGGACCATCGGATTACGAAGCATAATCATTAAGAACACGGTCTCGGGCTTCAGGGGTTCGTCAGTTACCAGGCCGATCTTTCTTACAAAGTGTTGTAAATCTTAATCTTAATTTGAAATGTAACATTCGTATGAATCATGACCACTCACAAAAGAAAAAACGGTTTGGGGAACCCAAAAGTCACGAGTTGGGGGGGGGCACCCAAAGGTTTTGCTGGTTTTTGTATAAATTGAGGAAAGTAAGAGGAAAGAGGGGCTTTTTCCCAGTGAGACTTGTGAAAAAATTGTTGTAAGAGGAACTATTTCATTTTGCAATAATATAATTACAATTTTGCCTGTTGGAGAAAGTGCTGTGTGGAATGTTCGAATGCGGTGAAATGAACAATGTTGAAGGGGAACTATTTCGTTTTCAGCTGTGTTTCATTAACTGTGAGATCGTTCTAACTTTATGAACCTATGTTCTTGTATGAATGTTCTCTGGTTTATTTTATGATAATTTCCACTATGAGTAATGAATGTTTTAACAAACAATGAGATATCTTGTTGTGCATATCTCTATTCATGTTTATGTGTTTTGATTCTAAGAACAACTACCTATGACTTATCCTAACATATGAGCAGTAATACATTACTCATTAACTGATAATCTTGCTCCCTAGGGATAGCTTAGTTAGTCTTGTTTTCTGTTGTGTGTGATTTAGATGCGAGAGAGTTTAATATGAGAGGTAAGAACCTGCGCATCACATTTTGACTGCTCCTCGGTTTGTTTATCAATCTGCATGTTAGATAGCACTTGCATATCATACTTCAAGTTAAAAAAATACAAAAAATATACATGGTGGACTGAGCCACAACTGGTAAAACCTTTTAGTTTTGTTACTTGACCTACGGTAGCCGGACTGCAAACTAGACGGATTCTCCATACCAAACAGTCACAGGCTAGTTGGGAACGTTGACTGAGTAGAATCCGTTGCTGTTGTTGCCTACGATTTTCCAGGCCTCAACACTTCCCTTACCACTAACACCCCCTAACCTATAACCTACAACAACTAGACACCCCCACACACATCCACATGTCACATCCACGGGTCTCCCCTTACCACTAACACTCCCCTCCCTTATATCACTCCCCAACCAATCCAACTACCTCTAACCTCCACCCTTCTACTACATCCCCTTTACAACACCTAGACACCCCCACATTAATCTAACCCCCATACTCCTAAACTCCTAGCACACCTATTCCTCTCTCTCTCTCTCTTTCACACACATACACACACATGCACAAGTCACCCCATACCACTAAGAACCCCCGTTCACTCTATCTTTGTCTCTCTCTCTCTCTCACACACACACATCCCTATGTCTCCCCTTACCACTAGCACCCCCTGACCTATAACCTACAACACCTAGACACCCCCACACACATCCATAGGTCTCCCCTTACTACCACTAGTGGAAAATGAGAGATTAGTGACCAGGAGACCAAAAATTTTGGTCACCACTGTTTTTTTCAAGGTATAAATGACCAAAATTGATAAATTTAAGTGACTTAACTAAAAAAGACAAAGATAAATGACCACTTTTGGTCACGTGAAAAAACTAAACTGAAAAAGACCAAGATAAATGACCACCTTTGGTCACAGGATATCTAGACTAAAAATGACCACATAACAATTGGTCATTATTTGGTTATTTTTAGTTGTGTCACTCTACCAATGGAAAATTACAGTTTTGACAATGAATTTCTACAATTTACTAAATTCTAACACATCATATGGATTTGGTAGCGTTTTTGCATTCTTATTAGCTTCTAAATGTTAAAAAATTCAAAAATGTATATGTTTTTGCATTGTAACTAGGTACTAAATGTATATTTTTTTGTAAAATCTCAAAAAAACTTGCGAGTAACTAAACATTATAGTTTTTTTATGACCAAAAAGTTTGAAAATCTAAAAAAAATTGGTGCTACTAGTATACACACTTTTTGAAATTGAGACAAAAACAACTACTTAAATTGACTCGCCAAAAAACTAGAACAATGACCGGTTCTCATCAAATTGTATAACTTGTTTTTTAAGGAAAAAAACTATAATAATATATAAAATTTATTTAAATATAAATATATAAATATTTAATAAACTGATAAATTAATTCTAAATAATTTTATATTAACATATTTTATAAATACAATTTTTTATGCTCACTATATATAAAATTTATTTAAATATAAAATATATAAATATTTAAGAAACTAATAATTAATATTAAATAATTTTATATTAAAACATATTTTATAAATATAATTTTTTATACTCACTATGAAAATATAAAAATTTATTTAAATATAAAATATATAAATTTTTAATAAACTAATAAATTAATATTAAATAATTTTATATTAACATATTTAATAAATATAGATTTTTATACTTATTTTTTCATTTATGAACTATAAATAAAAATTGTGTTACACATACATTTATATATATAATTTTTAGACTCATTTTAATTTATGGAACATAAATAAAAATCATGTTACACACTCATTTATACATATAATTTTTAAATATAATAAATTTGATTTTTTTTTAATTAGTTTTGTTTGCATAACGAGTGTATATGATATTTTGAACCTTATTTGGAATGCCCAAACATTGTGATGGTTTGGATCTTATGACATACTTAATTTTTCAAAATACTAATTACAATTATTATAATTTGTGTCGTATGAGTACAATTATTGTTGCTAAACATTTCTGGAAGTTGCAGTGGGCGTTTGGAGGAGAGGGTGGCTATAGACACACTAATTCTCGAAGTACGATATAATGGAGGCCCATATAGAATTCTCACCTAGGTTTTCAATTTGTACCTTCGTAATGTCTTTTTCTTGGATGGAAAACCAATGTAAGTAGTATAAATTGTAAGCTTTCTAAAATTTTTATTTTAAATTTGTTATAATTATATCACATTATGCTGTTGACATTCCACCATTTGCAGTCCATACCATTGAGGGAACTTTAATGCTACTGTATGCATTTTCCACAACCTGCATTTCATCAATTTCACTCTGTCTGAACCCCAAGCTGAACTTATTGCTTCGCAACCCTAAGCTGAAATTATTGCTTGCTTGAAGAATGCTAGAGCCGTTGATACGAACGTCTCAAGATAGAACCCAATTCCAGCTTTCCATTGTATCCCTTTGCAAATATAGTACTGAAAATAAAATATGATGGTAAAAGCATATAAATTATTGTGGTTAGGGTTTGACCTGAATATAACTCCATATGAACCGAATTTTTCATAGCTTGGCATTGATGAATGGAATCTTCTAATAATGCCACGAATGGTTTCAGTGTTCAGAGTATAAGAAAAGAGTATCAGTCAGGTTTGTGAAAGTTTTCAGCGATCAAGAGGGGTTCAGAGGGGCCTGGGTACTTGGTGGAGTACAGAGATCTTGTGAACGATGAATATGACACAAAACATGAGGGAGAGAGTAGATGAGGTTCACGTAAGGCTAAGCCTTTTGGAGCAGAGTAAAGATCAGTTTATTCTGTATGAGGAAGTTGATGCTTATGAGAATGATGGGTGTGGTCACGAAGATCCTTAACAATCACGAGTATATAATATAGTTCTTGTAGACAAAATAAGAGATGATATTTAATCATGCCAAACTACGCCCCCATCTTGAATTCATAGATAATAAATGGGTTGAAGCTTCCAAGGTATGCACATTACTTCTCTTCTTTCATTTCTATTGTTTTTTTATTTTTCTGTAATGTTTATTTCTTATTCTTATATACCCTATTCATGTCTGAATATTTTTTTTTGAACACATTAGGACTTTTTGAACCTATTCTAGGATGGCTATACAAAAAAATATGGAACTGCTTGTAGTTGGTTAGGTGTTATTGGTATTTCTGCGTAAACTGCTAATAACTAACACAATATAATTATCCACCACAACTTTCTGGTTGCTTTAGAAGTATTTGTGTTATATCTTATGCTCAACATCGCATAGTAAAAAAAAAGTTGGCATTGGCAAAAAATCGATGAGGGTCCAACCTCGGCAAAGAAATCAACAAACTGCGGTAAACATTAAAAACACAAAATATATCATTTTTTCATAATTTTAACATATAAAGTAATAACAACATCGGATAAATACATTGGCATGTAAATATGGAGAAAGCACTGATATATATCATGTAGTGGATGCTAATAAAAAATGATACATTAGAGTCGACACTGAAATTCTGAATCCTGATATTGATAGCTGTCCAATAGTACTCAAAAGTGGACAAGCAATAGTCCAACACAAAAAGACATCACAAAAATCACAAAATAACAACTAACTATATGTTACTGATATCAATTCCCTCTTCCCGTTTTATAGGAAAAGATCATGGGCTGTTTGCCAGGCCTGCCCCTAGCAGGAGAAGGTCCTGGCCATGCATTAGATGTCAAATGGTGAGTACTGGGTGCCAATGTGGGAATAGATATATCGACTAGTGTAGAAGATGATGTTGATGAAAGCACATCACCCACCACGAAGTCCTCAAGGTCAAAACGCTCCTCCTTCCCTTGCTGTTGTTGTTGCTGCTTCTCCTCTAACCATGAAGGTACCTCCTTCATGATAGGCAACTCAATCTCCACCCTCCACTTGGAAAATACATCAATATTGTCCAAAGAAATGGCATCCACATCGAGTGCTTTCTCCACCTGGTTCATCCACAGTTGGAGATTGTAATGGACATACCCCAAGTTGTTCAGGGGTGGGAAACAATATGATAGAGGATCTTAAATTACAATGAATTGAATGCTTTGTTCATGTTCTTACCTGGTGGGTTTCTTCAAGTATATTTTAGCAAATACACTCCAATTACGCTCACATTCATAGAGATATAGGTTTGGCTAAGGACTCGAAAGGGAATTTTTTTATTTTATTTTGTGCTCTTACACCATATGTTCTCCAACATACATCTACAACAAACAAGAAAGAAAGAGAATTGAATTACATAATCCAAATAGGGGAAAAAATTAAAAAATCAGCAAATAAGGGAAAATACCGGTAAGCAAAATTTGACCCTATTAAAGTACAAATTTTGCATTTTTAAATTGGTGTGGTTTGCTGATTTTTGCCAATTTTTTTTGTTGATGTTGCCGAGAAGATTTTTTCTAGACCCTTGCTGATTTTTTATTGATGCCGATTTTTTCTGCTATACTGTTATAGACCAGAATTCTATCTGTAAATTGGATTTAATATGCATATAAATATTGAACAGTCCCCTGTTTCTTTTCATATTGGATATGTCTTCAATGACACTTTTCTTAACAAATAGTTTTGTTATACTGGAACTTCACTCACATTGTAATGACATAAAATTATTGACTTGTATTGGATCGTTTTTTACACCATTTAATTTTATTTGAAAAATGATATACTGGATCATTTATAATTGATTTATATTGGGCATATACCTTTTCTTCAAATGTCTTGTATTTTCTTCATCTTAATTAATGACCTCAGCCTCCTTACATTTTTGTAAATGAGAATTTTAGTTAGCAACCTATTTGAACGAGGTCATAGAGGTTATATGAAGCCAGGATTTGGAATTCAAACATATGAAACTGTTAATTCCAGTTCAAATGCTTAAAAATAAAAAAGTATTTGGTTAACTACTATACCAAGCTTAAGTGAAATATATATGGTGCTTTCCTTCAGATTTAGTTTACAAACATAGAAAACAACATTTTAGGAAAGTGCATTCTTCAATGCTTGCATACCTTCATTTCCTTCCAAAAAGATGACAAGTATAGACTATAGTTGTACTTGTACCTATAATTCATAATCATTTCATTATGGTGTTTCTGTTTATCACTGGCTATCAAGTTTAAATGAGTGCATGGAAACTTAGTGACCTAAGAGTTAGTTGGAAGATTTCTAAATCTATAGACAAAATTTTTATCTTAATTTTTAAACAAGAATTTGAAAGCATTGTTACACAAAATATTTTCGTATGGATGTTATATGTTTTTTAACAAATCCCTTTGTTTAACTGTGGATGATGTATATAACTCTATAGAACTCATATATGTATAATATTCTCTCATAATTAGAATTATTTTGGTACTTGTTTTACATTGCTTATCATAAATTCTTAACACTGAGGAATTGTTGTCTCTGTGAATATTGTAGGACATTGCATAAACATTTTGATGGGCCTTTCAAATAAGCTGTGATGGTAGTTAGGTTCTTTGTCTTCAATTTGAATCTGTGTTTTTGCAGTCTCTTTTTCAATTGTATTTTTCTTGTTAGTTTGTATATAATGTTCATATCGGAGTGAAGTGCAATCTCAAAATACCTCGTACATATCTTTATGTTTTCTAGTATTAGTATGACTACAAGAAGATATAGAGTTACTTTTTCTCTTCAGTTATGCTGAACTTGTTTAGGGAGTATTATTCTGTGCTTTAAAGTAAACCGATGTCTTTTTGCTAATATTTTTTTATTCATTCCCTATATGATTTCCATATTCTAGGTACGATACTAGAGATCATGTTGGCGTCTATGCAGAAAACTCGAGTGATAGCATGGAAGAAGCTGCAAAATTGTTAAGCTACCCACTAAACACAATAATTTCAGTACATAGTGACAAATAAGATGGTGCACCTCTTGGTGGAAGCTCCTTGCTACCACTTTTCCCTGGTCCATGTACCCTGCATACTATTCTTGCTCGTTATGCAGATTTGTTGAATCCTCCTCCAAAGGTGACTTCTGTGAAAAACATTGACCTTCTCATAGTATTTACTAACGGGTTAGCTAGTGAAATATCTTAATTTTATCTATTTGTATTGTTTAGGTTGCCTTGGTTGCATTGGCTAGTCATGCATCTGATCTAGGTGAAGCAGATAGGTTGAAGTTCCTTTCATCACCAGCCAGAAAGTTCTATTATCTTTTTCATTGTCTGAATTTGGATTTGTGGAGTTCATTTGTTTTGTTGAAAATATTTTGTTTACTTTCAGGCCTTAACTTTGTTCATTTATTTTTTGTTCGTATCTGCCATTCCAGGATGAGTTACTCCTAATGGATTACTGTGAGTCAAAAAACTCTTTTAGAAGTAATGGCAGAATTTCCATCAGCAAAACCACCTCTTGGTGTCTTCTTTGCAGCTGTTGCCCCGTGTCTGCAACCTTGATATTATTCTATTTCTTTCTCTCTCAGGTGAATAAATTTATGAGGCCTATTTCTTGAGGTTAAATCTTGGTTTCAGCATTTAAAAAATGCATGTGGTGTCTTGAATTAAGTTTGGTCTTATAGCATAAATTCACATCCCACTGCAACCTCAATATTATTATATTTCTTCCTCAACCAGGTGAAGAAATTTCTGAAACCTGTCTCTTGATGTGAAATCTTTATTTTGAGCATTTAAAAACTGCATGTGGTGTCTTGATTAATTTTGTTTGTATAGCCTAAATTCACATCCAAACTTGTCTGTATCTTCAAAAATTTGCAGGTATGCACCCAATAGAATACATGCCACATGTACATTGGTTTATGGGCCAAGTCCAACTGGGAGAATTCAAAAAGGTGTTTATTCCAATTGGATGAAGGTATGTATAGTCATTCTATGTGTAACCACTTCTATTTACGAGTTGAAAATGGGTTCCTACTTAATATAATGGATGCTGCTTAGAATGAAGGAATTGGAAAATCTTGACAGAATTCAGTTCCTTCCGAGAAAAGCCATGATTGTAGCTGGGCATTTGTCTTTGTTAGACAGTAAATTTTCAAATTTCCATCAGATCCTTCAATTCCTATTGTTATGGTGGGCCCTGGAACTGGTTTAGCACCTTTTAGAGGCTTTTTATAGGTAAAGGACTTTTCTTTTCTATAATTTTCTGTTTAGCATTAGGAGTGACCTTGGCACTACCACTCTCTGATATTAACTTGATGTATTTTGAGACATGATTACCCTATTCTTTGGTCATTCATGAACTTTAATAATTTATCTTGTCTTCTCTAGTAAGAAAAGGATGTTTTCAAGACTTGTTTGCTTTGCTTCTGTAGGAAAGAGCTGCACTTCAAGAATCTGGAGAGAAGCTTGGGCCAGCTGTACTTTTATTTGGATGCAGGAGTCGCCAAATGGTAAGTGTTTTCATCCTGTATTACTTAAGTGAATATGAGATTATAAGATATCAGAAATTTGGAAACTGGTTTTGGTGGTTTTTTTGATGTACATGTCTGCTTGTCCGTAATTAGTCTTTGTGTTCAAACTTTAAATGGAGGAATAAGTAAATACTTGCTTCCTTCTTAGGTTTTTGAATGTAAACCATATATCTGGTATGAAAAAGATACTAATGTATATTTTTTATGTAAGAATTGGCCCAAGACTATTTAAAATATAGAGGCAGGTGAAAACTTATTCCGCTAGGCTTTAGGTGATGTCTTAAGAGGATAAATAACAAAGAAGGCTTATCGGGGTTGAAACTTGAGATCAAAGCTGCATGCCTATTAAATTTCCAGACTCATGCATGAATTGATTTTCATGTCCATCCTGATTTTACACTTACTCAGATGACATCTGTAGAAGTCAGGTGACAGAGAAGAAGTAAATTCTTTTCTGCTTTTTTGTGACAAGACCTCTTTTCTCTTATTTATCTACCTTGAAAAATGGTTTGCTGCATATGGATGAGGAACAAATCTCATCTTTTTCTTTTAACCAGGTTTCTCTACTTCTTGTTGCCTACCTAGAGGAAAATCAATTTGAGGTCACTGTGAACTCTGATTCTCATGTGATCGCATAAGCAAGCAGGTTGCCTTCCAACTCAGTTGTTTGTTGATTTCAGATCTTATGTTCAGTCTTCTTTGTCAATATTTTCTATAACTTGTACTTTTGTAAGCTATGGCCATGCATGAGTTACTTGGATATTGTTATAAATGCGGAAGTTATCTTATTGTCTGTTATTCTCCTGTCCTAGTGAGAGTGCTGGGAAGGGACATGTCAAAGACTAGTGGAGAGCACTTGTGGGAAAATCATTATAGTGGTTCAGAAAAGATGTGACTATTAACTCTTTGAGAACTATTATTATTGTACAATTTATGTCCTGATTACTCCTAGTGATATTTCAAATAAGGGAAGTCGAGGCTCTATGGAAGAAATAAATTCATATATTTTGTGCAGAATTACATTTATGAAGATGAACTAAAGAGCTATGTGGAAAATGGTGTATTGACTAAACTTGTTCTTACTTTCTCTCATGAAGGAGAAACAAAAGAGTATGTGCAGCACAAGATCACAGAGAAGGTATGTTTATTCCTTTCCTGAAATAGTTTATATATTTTTTCTTTGTATACAACAGTTTACTGATGTCACTATATAGGGATCCTATATCTGGAATCTGATTGCTCAAGATGGTTATCTCTATGTATGTGGTAATGCCAAGGGCATGGCTAGGGATGTGCATGGGACACTACATAGTATAGTTCAAGAGCAGGTAAAGTTTGTGGCTTGGTTGCTTTCAACAGAATATCGCCATATTTTTTCTATACTAATCATAGGAAACTAGACACTACTGTTGAAAAGTAGGTAATGATTATTGTGGCTTGTTTGCTTTCAACTGATTACCATTGTAATGTCTTTACTCCAAGTCAGCAATATTATAATAAGAGGGATTTCATCTTTTTCATCATTATTAAAGCAAAGAAAATTATCTTAGGTACAGTTAAAGGACTAATGAATGAAACCCTATCCTTGGTTTGTTTTAGCTGTATACCTTTCATTACATCCATACGATAGGGTGGAGAGATGATAAGTAGAAATAAGGTTTTGTATAGTTACTAGTAACTACTACCTTTGCGGTCTTTCGATTTTTAGCATTACATTAGCTTTGTAAAGTTGTTCAAACTTAAATGTTTTGTCTCTGCCATCAAATATGGTAACAACTTCCTATACAGGACCATACATGAACTTGTGAACTTAAAAGTTTATCTTTATTAAAAGAACATGTAAACTTGTTACAATAGCCTTTTCTACCATGCTACAAGGAACTCTATTTGCAATTTACAATAGATCTGGGATGCATGTTTTCTGTCACCCGTGGGATCTCATTTATTTAAGGATGATTTATAGAGAAAACTTCATGGTTTCTGTTACTCTTTCCCTGGAGTTCCCTTATATTCTTGGTTAAATTCAGTCTTTTCTCAGAAAGGAATTTAAAAGCCCTACTTATGAAAGCATTAATAAATTACTAGATAGCTTTCTATGTGAGTAGGAGATTATGAAATAGTGTTGAAACTAATAGCAGTTTCTATCAACTTCACTCAAGCATCCAATGTGTTATTTATGGTGCCTGTCAATATTCAAATCTACTTACATAATTTAAATAATTATATACTAGCACATTATCTTACAACTTGCCTGATTCTAATTATTCATATTTCATTCTATCCATTCAGCTTTGGTTGATTTTCATTTTACCACATTTTAACTTCCTAGAGTACAACCCACTCTCCTCCCTTTATGATTTGAACCCAACCTTGCTGTATTTTAATGCCCTGCAACACAATTTTTCACTTTCTTTCTCAGGTCATAAAATGTCATTATGATCTTGCTTGAATTGAATACTTATTTTAATTCCCTACTTAAACCACTACCTAACCTTGCAATGTGGACATGGGCTTGTAACATCATCTGGTTCTTTTTGAACTCTTTTGTCTTGAATTATTAAACTGCGTAACATCATCCACACTTTTTGAATGTGTTACTACTTCTTTCAGAAGTTGATGTAAGATGTTAGAACTGTAACAACTTTACTTGAAAAAGTAACTCTTTTGCAACATTTGTTGTGGGCTGAATCCTTTGTATTTATAGGACAAGGTTCTTCAATGGACACAGTCTTAGAAATATCTCACTATCCATTCATTAGTGGATTGTAGACAAGTAGAGAAAGAAAACTAGATCAACTGGCAGGAGTCTCCACGTCCCTGGGACGTAGGAAACACAAGAAGCACGTCCATGATCTTGTGGGATGAGTCCCTATGGAACACTGCTTTTTTCATGCTAATACCGTCATTGTGTTCTTTCTTGGATCATAAGTATTCATTTTAGTTCCCTTCTGTTGAGGCCTGGAAATCCGCAGGCGGCAACAGTAAGGGATTCTCCCCAATCAACGTTCCCAACTAGCCCGTTGACTGTTTGGTATAGGGAATCTGTCCGGTTTACGGTCCGGCTACCGTAGGTCAAAGTAACACAAAGGTTTACCGGTTGCGGCCCGGTCCACCGGAAATTGTATTTTTTGACTTAATGTATGCAATGCATATGCCTATCTTAACCATGCAGGGTGATAAAGATGCAAGGAACTACACAATGTGCTGCGCAGGTTCTTACCTCTCGTCTTATGTTCACAACATCTAAACCACATATGCAATCAGGAAATAAAACAACTAACGATCTAAACACCTAACTATCTATCCCCGGGGAGCCAGAAAATGATTATTAGTGAGTAATGCATTATCTCCATGTATGATAAACACAATTACAGGTAGCTGATATTTATGTTTACAACATATGAACCAGAATATCTTCTAACAATCAGATAGCTAACTATTATATGAAACACAAGCATTACTCTAAGTGAATTTTCCACAAAATAAATCAAAAACCATTTAACAAGACATAGGTCACAGAGTTAGAACAATCTCACGATTATGGACACAAGCTGAAAAATAAAGTAGTTCATCTTTCCGCCATCCATTTGTTAGAATTTGGAAACTTCACGTATCTTTCTCCAATAGGCAAACTAAAATATTTATTGCAAAAGGAAGTAGTTCTTCTTACAATAGGTCCTCCAGTCTTACTGGGAAAAAGCCCCTCTTTCTTCTAAGTTTCCTATTCTTATACAAAAAGCTAAAATGGTTGGGCTGCCCAAAGTGACCTTTGGGATTCCCAACGCTTCCTTTTCTCAAAAAACCTTTTACAAATTATTAAATTATAATAAAGCTGATCGGTCCTCTCACGAGGAGGGTCCCGCTTGGCTCTCCAAGTATTCCTTCCACGCTGTAGCTTCCCTATCGAGATCTTCAAACGAGCTAGGCTCTAAGAATTGGAGATTAATCTCCAACTTTTCATCTTTTTTCTTGATGGCCTCGACCCTGGTTGCGTTTAGTCTCACATGTTCTTCTAGGAGCTGCAAACAAACGGCTGTATGGCCTATTTCAATCTTCAAGGTTTGTTCATAAATGGCTTTGATGCATTGTAATTTGGCCTCTTCCTCTTGTTGTCTTTTCTGCAAAATTTCTATAAATGAGTCATGATCTGGGAACTCGTGTAGCCTTTGCCCAGCTTCTACTTGACACCAGTTGTAAATGGCTAAGGCTCTCCTGAAAAATTCAGTGCAAAGTCCCTTTGTTTTCTGGATGGTTTTCTTGAAGTCCTCTGTAGTAGTGATAGCGAACTCCATTAAATAATAATCTCGCTGAAGGGTTTGTTTATTCTTGTATGATAGTCCTGCTGGGACTTCCTCACCTTTCTTTACCCTTGCCATCCTAGTGGTCAATACTTCAAGGATGTCTTGTAACCTATCGACAAAGTAAGAAGCAGTCTCCAGGATTTCTTCTAATCGGTTATCAATCTGGATGATCTGGCATCTTTCTTCTTCTAGAACAGTTTGCAGATGCAGCACCTTAGCCTTTTGGGCCTGGATGTGTTCTTTGGTCGGCTGCAGATCAACCTGCTATTCCTTTGCTAATTCCAGCTGCTCTTTTAGTTCTTTAACATAAGTAGCATTGGACTCGTATATAACATTTTGTTGCTCTACCAGGTCTTCTATCTTCGCCCTCATCTGTTCTCTTTCATTCTTCAAGTCCAGAATTTCTTGCTGCGCTCTTTCCAGGGCTTCTTGTGTTGTTTCCTGTGCATGTGCTGCTACCTGGATGGCGTAGATTTCACTCTTTGTAGCCTCCATTTCTCTGAGCACATGATCGTACTTCCTTTTAAGTTTATTTCCCTCTCCTCTTTCCTTTCTCAGGGTGTCCTTCAGCTGCGAAGAGGTTTTCTTAGTAGATTCTACTTCATTCATCAGTCTATCTATGTTGTCTTCTGAAGCATGTATGGCTGCCTTCCCGGAACTTATGACAAACCTCGGATCTGTGTCTGTCCCTACCATCATGGCTTTATCTGTTATCATTTTGCTAGTCATTCCTTCTGCCTCTACCTTTCTCTCTGTTCTCCTCATAATCCTTTTAGTAGCCCTGTCATAGTATACGGTGCTGAAATCAGGGACTTCTTCCCCCCTTTTCTGTGCAAAGGGTACTAACTGAAGCGTGGGGGTTGTAGGAGTGATGGTGGTGGGAACTTGAAGGGTTTGTACCTCAGGGACTTCCTCACCCTGGCTCTGCTCTGTTTGTGATTCAGGGGCTTGCTGCTGTGTCAACTCTGTCTTCTCAGCTTCTTGCTTTCGAAGCTCTTTGTTCAACTTTCTCTGGGTTTCCTCGGTTGCTTGTTTAGTATCTTCTTCTGCTTCTCTGGCTGCTTCCTTTACTCGTTCAGCTGCTTCCTGGGAAGCTTTCCTCTTTTCTTCTTCTCCTTTCCGCAACCATTCTGCAGCCTCCTCTTCTAGCCTCTAAGCCTCTTCTCTTATTGCTCTGGCTGCTTCTTCAGCCTTAGCTTGTTCAGCCTTCTCCTGCTCAGATCCTTTTCCACCCTTGGTGGAGTGCTTTGGTTTGAATCTCTTACTGAGTGCTGTCATGTTCGGGGCCCTCCTGAAAACAGATTCATCGCTATCAAAATGATGGCTATATTCGTAGGTCACTTTGTGTTTCTTGTAGTGTTCTGCTACTCTGCCATGAGTATCATTCCTTCGAAAGATCATTTCTCCAAAACGGAACCTCCCTAGTTCTTCTATGAACTCAGGCGCTTGTTTTACATTTGTGAATTTATAATTTCCCAGTTTAAATGGAAGGGGGGGATATGCAGCCTTCTTGTACTGGAACAAGAAGTGACCAACTCCATCAATGTATACTTGTCTGACTGCCTCTTTGTGTATTATATAATATGTAGCATATTTGGGCAGCAAAAAAGGGGTATTTGACCCTCCAAACATCCTGATATACATACGATTCTCAGTCAGAAAGTAATCTCCATATTCATCAATCATCTGCATAGCGTCTTCTGACATGCAATTACACTCTTTTCGGTAGATGAGTGTGCATAATGGCATGAGGAACTGCTCACAGACCTCTCTGTAGTGACTGTGATATAGATGAGCCCCTAGAGGTTTGTAGGCCGCATATACAGGCATTCTATCTTTATCCCATACACGATGGAGGCCGGGGAAAGGCTGGTGACAAAGTATGCAATCTATCAGGATCGAGCTCATATAAAACTCAGACCTCTTCTTGGCTTCTCCTTCCAAAGCTGCAGCCACACAAGAGGAGAGACTGCTCGATACTATACTTGCCCAATTGAAGATCGTGCCTTCCGTGGCCACATAGAACATCAGGGGTATCCACTCGAACTTGAACAGTCTGCCATTGGCTCTCCCGAAGATCCTATTCAACATAAGGGATATGAATCTGTAAGTAGGTCTGAGAGTGGTTGTGTCATATTCTTCAGTTGCTCTATGTCGGTATAGCTTTCCTGGAAAGAGCATCCTCTTCATGGTTTCTACAAGATCCATCCTAAGGTTGTCCAGCCATTCATTTGTCAGGAAGAGCTGGGGCTCCGGCAGGTGGTAAGCCAAGGCCACATACCCAGGGCTGAAGGCAGCATAGCCCTGGCCCTCAACATTACACATAAGCATCGAGTTGTGGTTGGTATGTGGTAGAACCCATCTCATCACCTCAGGGCATGGAAACAGCTCAGGCCTGGTGGCAACCTTCATAATGGCCGATTTTTCTATATTTACGTAAATTGGTGCTTCCTCCAGGCCCATATCTGGGACTTCCCTATGGGAGATCATCGTGTATATGTCTCCCCATTTGTATTCGGGTTCAACCCCCGAGACAGATTGGGTGTCTTCATAGATGTACTCAGTTCTTGCTTCTGTGTCTGGTGCTGGTACTTCCTCCACCGCTGGGGCTTTCTTCTTCTGCCTCTTGGACATTGTAGATTCTTCCTGCAAAGTAAACATGATGATATTAAGCAATTTCAGGCTTGTGAACATTTTGCAGCAGTTTTATTTTTCTCTCAAGTGTATCAAAGCTATAATGGGATTTAGACTAAGGCCCTTCAGGCTGAAAGATTTGAAATGGTCGTGCAATATGAAAACAAGAAATAGGCCAGCCCATGTACACACAATCCCGTCATGCCTTGTCTATCAAGACTACTAGCACAAAATGGACTCAGTCTGCCACTGCACTATAATGAGCAAGGTCTTAATGTGGTGTAAAATCAAAAAATGGAAATATTTATCAAATGGCCTAGCATCAAAATTACATTAATTCATAGGACGCCAATTTCCAACCAAACGATGCAAATGCATAATTTTTAAACTCAAGGCGCAACTACAGCTTTCCGAAACCAGATATGGTTTTAGTAGGAATGCAAAAATGCAAAAGCTTACGCTGTTCGCGGACATGGTATTTACATCGGTGCGGCCATAAACTACGGGCACCCATGACAACATTTCGCGCAGGGCGCTCCCACTAGTACCACCATTCATTCTACCCCGAAATCGTCAAAAACCAACAATGGCGCAGCCCTAGGGTTTCGCGTGGTGGAAAACGACGAACAGTGCAGCGCAGGTGTAACTTAGGTCTCGAGAAACACGCAAACGCAGGAGAACTGACCGGCCGGGTATCTATCATGGCGAAACCCTATCAAAATATTGACGGACCCCATCACTACTAGCACCAAACCAGGTGCAGGCGGCATAACGGCCGCCTGCACCTCGTCTTCCTCCACTTGTTCAAGGCGAAACCAAAATGGCCATGAGAAATAAATGAAGGTTCTATAAAGGAAGAAACTCCCCCCTTCTGACCGCAGACAACTACCCAACTGGCGAAAATAAAACGTGAGCACAATCCACCGGGGAAATGGTTACGACAACCCTAGCCATGGGGAAGAAAGATAATAACCATCCGGACGCAGGCAGAAAAGACAATGGGGACCCAAACCTAGTAACCCCCCACCAAAACCAACATTATCCAGTCAAAACCTTGAAAAGCACTAGGCAAGGCGGTTGCGATCCTACCTGGCAGGGATGCGAAGCTGCTGTGGCGACCACGACCGAGTTTCCAATCGACAGCTGGACGCGGGTACAAGCACGGAGCTCCACCAAAATCGTGAGGTCGACAGCGCAGAGCGGATTACAACGGCTTGGGCGCAAAAATAACAATAAAAAATCCACACATACACCCCCGTATGTATGAAAAATCCACACGTGCGACGGGTCAACTCAATCGGGGCGGACATGAAAGTTAAGTCGGGTGACTAAAGCTCAGCCCTCTCCGCAACGGCGGACCATCCTCCATACTACATCACCCGCAACGCAAAAAATAGAATGATCGAACGATAACCATGGTCGGGCAGCGGCGGATACCTTGGTCGGGTGACCAAGAGTCCAGCCCCCTCCGCAACGGCGGGTGCTAGGAATATAAAGTCGTCCGTAACGGGGAATGAAAAACACCCTTCAGGGCTCTGATACACACGGGTTGGCGGTATACGAAATCTTCAGAATTCCCACTGATCCGCAACGGCGGCGATGGCTGTGTTCATCCCCCTCTGATGCGGCATAAAAACAACGCCCGAAATATAGAAGAAACATCAACCCCCCGCAACGGCGGAACGAAAAAACCAACCCCCGCAACAGTCGGCGCAAAAACGACAACCAAGACTTGAAAATCACCCGCAACGGTGGGGCGGTCAAAACAATAGGGATTTGAGAATCACCCGCAACGGCGGCACAAAAAAGAAAATCAAGATATGAGAAACACCCGCAACGGCGGGACAGTCAACTGAAATTCCTCCCGATACAAGAAAACTTTGAAGGATTTTGCAAATCAAGGAAAAGGAGCTCAAGGTGGGATTACTTAGATCATTTAAATGAGGAAAAACCCTGCGATTGATAGCAACCAAAATTCCTGGAGGACGCTTCAAAATTCATAGGCCAAAATCAATAGGCTGAAATCAAGAAGAAAACTGACTAATTCAAAGTAAAGGGGGGTCCCAAAATTTTTAGAATTTTGGGAAATTGTTGCAGATGCAACAATTGGCGACTACCTGGTGAACCCCAGATCTCTGGATTAATTTTCTTTCCCAGCTTAAGACTGTCTGAATAAACTCGAATTCTTTTAGATGTTTGTATCCCTAAGTCAGCCAACTCATGCATTAAATCACTTAGAAGAAGTCTATCTTTTCGGGAAAAGGTAACACCAGCAGTGTTTCAGGTCTAAATAACTCTTTGGAGGCCAAATAAATGAGGTTCATTTTACCTGCCCTTTGGAGGTTATAGCTTAAACACCACATGATTGTAACAGCGGGTGATAGTGTTATCATTTTGTTCTTCATTCCCATGCCATTCTGCACTTTAGTGCCTTTAGTACTTAAGTTCATTTGATATGAGTCCTTCTGCGGGCCTTTCTTACTGAATTTTAATTCAGGATCCTCTATCCCATAGTGTCCTTTTGTGCGAATGATGTATTTCATATTTCAATTCATGGATAGAGAGGATCTTGTGGCCATTTGGTACTTATGCTTTGAGATTTATGCTTTTGGAGCTTTGCTCTAATATGTCTTGTTTCTTTTGGAAGAAGTGACTCTTAAGAGCTTTTAGCCCTTTTCTTAATTCATGGCATGGGATCATTTATATATGAT
This sequence comes from Pseudotsuga menziesii, assembly GCA_001517045.1. Lineage (NCBI taxonomy): Eukaryota > Viridiplantae > Streptophyta > Pinopsida > Pinales > Pinaceae > Pseudotsuga > Pseudotsuga menziesii. The sequence goes on from LPNX010028248.1 coordinate 36,835, forward strand.
AAACTGTCTCACTCTGCTTCCTTTCCGTGGGTCTAGTGCTGTCACCCCCTTGGGTATTTAAGATGTGAAGTGGATGGAGCCCCCAAATAGTACTTCAGACCTTTTCACCTTTGAGTTGTTTATAGGGATTAAGTGAGACTTCACATGAATGCACTGCCAGTTAGGAATACAACTACTAGAAGTCATTCTACACTTTAAAGCACATTCTTTTGCTTAGGATTTTGGTTAATACAAAACCCTGACGCTTCCATTGCCTCCACCAGTTTACCTCTTATTCAACATCAAAGAAAATTAGCAAAACTACAAGAAAACAACAGCATAACCAGCAATAAAAAGAAAGAAAGCATTAAATTACTAAAGCCAAGAAAGTATCTAGCATTAAGAAAACAAAGCAATTTATTTATGTACAAAAGGAAAACAGCAAAACAAAAATTCGCCCATTCCTAAAATTTTCAAATCTAAAGCACTAGGAATGAGCTGGATTTCAGACCTGAGTCGTCTAACCATGGTCCAATTGTGCAGTTATTGAGATGGAACCCATATCTAAAATTCTGCAATCATTTCTTTCAGCCTGAGGGAGTTGAAGGAGCTCAGACTGAGTGTCCATCAGAGGGTTGGCCCTTTTTGAGGAATGATGTTCTAGCTTAAGCTCAGTAAGATAGTTTCCCAGGACAGAATCAACAGATTCATTTCCTTCTCCTAACTCAGTGACATTGTTTTTCATAAAAGGCTCTCTTAGAATCTTAATCAAGTTTGGGCTGCCCTTCTGGGGTAACCACAAATGAGACCAATCTGAAGCAAAGTATCCGTTTAGTCTCGATGTCCAGTCTCGGTTTAGAATCATCCCATAACCATCAGGAATGTCTGCTACTATGATGTCAATGTAATGGCATATCCATTTGTTTGCAGACAACTGAATTATCACGTTCTCCATCTCTCCTACTACCTTGACACTAGTTTTGTCAAGTTGTGTGACATCCCAAAGAGTAGGCTTTATCTGCCCATTGAGTTTTTTGCAAACTACCAGAGGCATAACATTTGTGGATGATCCAGAATCTACCAAACAATTATGGACCTTATGATTTAAAATTTCAAGAGTCACAAGGAAAGGTGGAGCGCTGGTTTTCTTTGTCTTGATGAACTCAATCTTTTCTTCTACAGGTTGGTTTGTGGTGGGAAACTCCTTTTTTAGCTTACCAGCTTTGCTTTCTTCATCATCTTCTACCGGTTTGGTAAGTTTAATGGGTGGCTCTATTTCCTATTTTCCCTGAATGTCTTTAGGCGAGTCATCTTCAGCCTTCATCTCATCCTGCCCCTTTACTTCCTCTCGCGAATCTTGACCATTTGACATTATTGCATTATTCTTAATGGCCAGGTTTTCCTGTTTTGTGGTTGTAGGGGTGTATTGAGACTGGAGAGCATTTTCTTCAATGTTAAATAGTGAAACTCCATTCCATGAAAACATAGTACCATCCTCTATCTTTTCTATGGTCTGTTTCTCTTTTACCTCCCTGCTACCGTCTCTAGTCAACTCTGGGTCCAAAAACTTATTCATCACTTGTGTCATTGAATGTATCCATTGAGGACATTTCTTCTCAGAGTGGGGTAGTTGGTGAAAGGTACATAAATCATCCCCTCCTACCTCTGTTATGTTGATTGATGCCAAATTGGGAGGGGGAACTTGCCATTGGTCGTCATCCTCTTTTCTGGGGTAGGGAGGCTTAATGGTTATTTGAATATCCCTTTCTTTCTCCAACTCTACAACTCGGTTGGACAGCTTCTGAAGCACCTTCATCATTTCATGATAATCATGTGGCTGGCCTTCTCTAGATTTGGACAGCAATGAGATTCTTTTTACAGCGGTCTTTTCTTCAAGCAAGTCAGGATAATCCTCTATACTCTCACTTTCAGCCTCTACTCTCTCAGCCTCTTGATAGGTTTCTGCCAGCGTAGTCTTGACTTTCATTTTGGCAAACATGGCCAACTCAGGACCTAGGGCTGAGGTATAATACTCAATTAAAACTTTGTCTGAAGGTCTGTCAACCTGAGAGAAGTTTTTTAAGTATAATGAAAATCGTTGCGTGAAACCACGTACCTTTTCATTCTTTTCTTTTCTTAACAGACCAATACCTTTCATTAATGAGGCATGTGTCTTCTGAGTGGTATATTTACTCCTGAAAACCCTCTCAAAGGTATCCCAATTAGGAATAGAGTTTGCAGGTATCCCAAAGTACCAGGAGGCTGCTGCTCCTTTCAGAGTATGAGGAAAAAGTCTGCACACCACATCTTCATGCTCTCCAGCCCTTAGCCCTTCTAACGCTAGGTAAAAGCTTTGAAGGTGATCATCTACCGCAATGTGGTCTGCAGGGTCAAACTTAGGTAAAATCTTGTCAAAGGCTTGAGGCAAGTTGTGCAAAGGAGGAGTTAAGTTCAGAGGTGACCTAGCCCTCCATGCTCGCAAGGGGTTAGGTTGATTACCAGCCATGAGCAAAGGTGAAAAAGTAACAATAGGAAAACATGGTTTCAAGGATAGAACTGGAAACTTCAAACTTTGAGATAGGCTGCACTTTAAACATCTGCTGATAGGACAGTCTCGGGAAAACAAATTCCACGGCCAGCCTTTACTGGCATCCCTCCTTCTAGCGCCAAAACTGTTGAGGCCTGGAAATCCGCAGGCGGCAACAGTAAGGGATCCTCCCCAATCAACGTTCCCAACTAGCTCGATGACTGTTTGGTATAGGGAATCCGTCCGGTTTACGGTCTGGCTACCGTAGGTCAAAGTAACACAAAGGTTTACCGGTTGCTGCCCGGTCCACCGGAAATTGTATTTTTTGACTTAATGTATGCAATGCATATGCCTATCTTAACCATGCAGGGTGATAAAGATGCAAGGAACTACACAATGTGCTGCGCAGGTTCTTACCTCTCGTCTTATGTTCACAACATCTAAACCACATATGCAATTAGGAAATAAAACAACTAACGATCTAAACACCTAATTATCTATCCCTGGGGAGCCAGAAAATGATTATTAGTGAGTAATGCATTATCTCCATGTATGATAAGCACAATTACAGGTAGTTGATATTTATGTTTACAACACATGAACCATAATATCTTCTAATAATCAGATAGCTAACTGTTATATGAAACACAAGCATTACTCTGAGTGAATTTTCCACAAAATAAATCAGAAACCATTTAACAAGACATAGGTCATAGAGTTAGAACGATCTCACGATTATGGACACAAGCTGAAAAATAAAGTAGTTCATCTTTCCGCCATCCATTTGTTAGCATTTGGAAACTTCACGTATCTTTCTCCAACAGGCAAACTAAAATCTTTATTGCAAAAGGAAGTAGTTCTTCTTACAATAGGTCCTCCAGTCTTACTGGGAAAAAGCCCCTCTTTCTTCTATGTTTCCTATTCTTATACAAAAAGCTAAAATGGTTGGGCTGCCCAAAGTGACCTTTGGGCTTCCCAACGCTTCCTTTTCTCAAAAAACCTTTTACAAATTATTAAATTATAATAAAGCTGATCGGTCCTCTCATGAGGAGGGTCCCACTTGGCTCTCCAAGTATTCCTTCCACGCTGTAGCTTCCCTATCGAGATCTTCAAACGAGCTAGGCTCTAAGAATTGGAGATTAATCTCCAACTTTTCATCTTTTTTCTTGATGGCCTCGACCCTGGTTGCGTTTAGTCTCACCTTTTCTTCTAGGAGCTGCAAACAAACGGCTGTATGGCCTATTTCAATCTTCAGGGTTTGTTCATCAATGGCTTTGATGCATTGTACTTTGGCCTCTTCCTCTTGTTGTCTTTTCTGCAAAATTTCTATAAATGAGTCATGATCTGGGAACTCGTGTAGCCTTTGCCCAGCTTCTACTTGACACCGGTTGTAAATGGCTAAGGCTCTCCTGAAAAATTCGGTGCAAAGTCCCTTTGTTTCCTGGATGGTTTTCTTGAAGTCCTCTGTAGTAGTGATAACGAACTCCATTAAATCATAATCTCGCTGAAGGGTTTATTTATTCTTGTCTGATAGTCCTGCTGGGACTTCCTCACCTTTCTCTACCCTTGCCATCCTAGTGGTCAATACTTCAAGGAAGTCTTGTGACCTATCGACAAAGTAAGAAGCAGTCTCCAGGATTTCTTCTAATCGGTTATCAATCTGGATGATCTGGCATCTTTCTTCTTCTAGAACAGTTTGCAGATGTAGCACCTTAGCCTTTTGGGCCTGGATGTGTTCTTTGGTCGGCTGCAGATCAACCTGCTGTTCCTTTGCTAATTCCAGCTGCTCTTTTAGTTCTTTAACATAAGCAGCATTGGACTCGTATATAACATTCTGTTGCTCTACCAGGTCTTCTATCTTCGCCCTCATCTGTTCTCTTTCATTCTTCAAGTCTAGAATTTCTTGCTGTGCTCTTTCCAAGGCTTCTTGTGTTGTTTCCTGTGCATGTGGTGCTACCTGGATGGCATAGATTTCACTCTTTGTAGCCTCCATTTCTCTGAGCACATGATCGTACTTCCTTTTAAGTTTATTTCCCTCTTCTCTTTCCTTTCTCAGGGTGTCCTTCAGCTGAGAAGAGGTTTTCTTGGTAGATTCTACTTCATTCATCAGTCTATCTATGTTGTCTTCTGAAGCATGTATGGCTGCCTTCCTGGAACTTATGACAAACCTCGGATCTATGTCTGTCCCTACCATCATGCCTTTATCTGTTATCATTTTGCTGGTCATTCCTTCTGCCTCTACCTTTCTCTCTGTTCTCCTCATAATCCTTTTAGTATCCCTGTCATAGTATACGGTGCTGAAATCAGGGACTTCTTCCCCCCTTTTCTGTGCAAAGGGTACTAACTAAAGCGTGGGGGTTGTAGGAGTGATGGTGGTGGGCACTTGAAGGGTTTGTACCTCAGGGACTTCCTCACCATGGCTCTGCTCTGTTTATGATTCAGGGGCTTGCTGCTGTGTCAACTCTGTCTTCTCAGCTTCCTGCTTTTGAAGCTCTTCGTTCAACTTTCTCTGGGTTTCCTCGGTTGCTTGTTTAGCAGCTTCTTTTGCTTCTCTGGCTACTTCCTTTACTCGTTCAGCTGCTTCCTGGGAAGCTTTCCTCTTTTCTTCTTCTCCTTTCCGCAACCATTCTGCATCCTCCTCTTCTAGCCTCTGAGCCTCTTCTCTTATTGCTCTGGCTGCTTCTTCAGCCTTAGCTTGTTCAGCCTTCTCCTGCTCAGATCCTTTTCCACCCTTGGTGGAGTGCTTTGGTTTGAATCTCTTACTGAGTGCTGTCATGTTTGGGGCCCTCCTGAAAACGGATTCATCTCTATCAAAATGGTGGCTATATTCGTAGGTCACTTTGTGTTTCTTGCAGTGTTCTGCTACTCTGCCATGAGTATCATTCCTTCGAAAGATCATTTCTCCAAAACGGAACCTCCCTAGTTCTTCTATGAACTCAGGCGCTTGTTTTACATTTGTGAATTTATAATTTCCCAGTTTAAATGGAAGGGGGGAATATGCAGCCTTCTTGTACTGGAACAAGAAGTGACCAACTCCATCAATGTATACTTGTCTGACTGCCTCTTTGTGTATTATATAATCTGTAGCATATTTGGGCAGAAAAAAGGGGTCTTTGACCCTCCAAACATCCTGATATACATACCATTCTCAGTCAGAAAGTAATCTCCATATTCATCAATCATCTGCATAGCGTCTTCTGACATGCAATTACACTCTTTTCGGTATATGAGTGTGTATAATGGCATGAGGAACTGCTCACAGACCTCTCTGTAGTGACTGTGATATAGATGAGCCCCTAGAGGTTTGTAGGCCGCATATACAGGCATTCTGTCTTTATCCCATACACAGTGGAGGTCGCGGAAAGGCTGGTGACAAAGTATGCAATCTATCAGGATCGAGCTCATATAAAACTCAGACCTCTTCTTGGCTTCTCCTTCCAAAGCTGCAGCCACACAAGAGGAGAGACTGCTCGATACTATACTTGCCCAATTGAAGATCGTGCCTTCCGTGGCCACATAGAATATCAGGGGTATCCACTCGAACTTGAACAGTCTGCCATTGGCTCTCCCGAAGATCCTATTCAACATAAGGGCTATGAATCTGTAAGTAGGTTTGAGAGTGGCTGTGTCATATTCTTCAGTTGCTCTATGTTGGTATAGCTTTCCTGGCAAGAGCATCCTCTTCATGGTTTCTACAAGATCCATCCTAAGGTTGTCCAGCCATTCATTTGTCAGGAAGAGCTGGGGCTCTGACAGGTGGTAAGCCAAGGCCACATACCTAGGGCTGAAGGCAGCATAGCCCTGGCCCTCAACATTACACATAAGCATCGAGTTGTGGTTGGTATGTGGTAGAACCCATCTCATCACCTCAGGGCATGGAAACAGCTCAGGCCTGGTGGCAACCTTCATAATGGCTGATTTTTCTATATTTACGTAAATTGGTGCTTCCTCCAGGCCCATATCTGGGACTTCCCTATGGGAGATCATCGTGTATATGTCTCCCCATTTGTATTCGGGTTCAACCCCCGAGACACATTGGGTGTCTTCATAGATGTACTCAGTTCTTGCTTATGTGTCTGGTGCTGGTACTTCCTCCACCGCTGGGGCTTTCTTCTTCTGCCTCTTGGACATTGTAGATTCTTCCTGCAAAGTAAACATGATGATATTAAGCAATTTCAGGCTTGTGAACATTTTGCAGCAGTTTTATTTTTCTCTCAAGTGTATCAAAGCTATAATGGGATTTAGACTAAGGCCCTTCAGGCTGAAAGATTTGAAATGGTCGTGCAATATGAAAAGAAGAAATAGGCTAGCCCATGTACACACAATCCCGTCATGCCTTGTCTATCAAGACTACCAGCACAAAATGGACTCAGTCTGCCACTGCACTATAATGAGCAAGGTATTAATGTGGTGTAAAATAAAAAAATGGAAATATTTATCAAATGGCCTAGCATCAAAATTACATTAATTCATAGGACGCCAATTTCCAACCAAACGATGCAAATGCATAATTTTTAAACTCAAGGCGCAACTACAGCTTTCCGAAACCAGATATGGTTTTAGTAGGAATGCAAAAACGCGAAAGCTTATGCTTCTCGCGGACATGGTATTTACATCGGTGCGGCCATAAACTACGGGCACCCATGACAACATTTCGCGCAGGGCGCTCCCACCAGTACCACCATTCATTCTACCCCCAAATCGTCACAAACCAACAACGGCGCGGCCCTAGGGTTTCGCGTGGTGGAAAACGACGAACAGTGTAGCGCAGGTGTAACTTAGGTCTCGAGAAACAAGCAAACACAGGAGAACTGACCGACCGGGTATCTATCATGGCGAAACCCTATCAAAATATTGACGGACGCCATCACTACTAGCACCAAACCAGGTGCAGACGGCATAACGGCCGCCTGCACCTCATCTTCCTCCACTTGTTCAAGGCGAAACCAAAACGGCCATGAGAAATAAACGAAGGTTCTATAAAGGAAGAAAATCCCCCCTTCTGACCGCAGATAACTACCCAACCGGAAAAAATAAAACGCAAGCACAATCCACCGGGGAAACGGTTACAACAACCCTAGCCACGGGGAAGAAAGATAATAACCATCCAGACGCAGGAAGAAAAGACAATGGGGACCCAAACCTAGTAACCCCCCACCAAAACCAACATTATCCAGTCAAAACCTTGAAAAGCACTAGGCAAGGCGGTTACGATCCTACCTGGAAGGGATGCGAAGCTGCTGTGGCGACCACAACCGAGTTTCCAATCGACAGCTGGACGCGGGTACAAGCACGGAGGTCCACCAAAATCGCGAGGTCGACAGCGCAGAGCGGATTACGACGGCTTGGGCACAAAAATAACAATAAAAAATCCACACATACACCCCCATATATATGAAAACTCCACACGTGCGATGGGTCAACTCAATCGGGGCGGACATGAAAGTTAAGTCGGGCGGCTAAAGCTCAGCCCTCTCCGTAACGACGGACCATCCTCCATACTACATCACCCGCAACGCAAAAAATAGAATGAGCGAATGATAACCATGGTCGGGCGGCGGCGGATACCTTGGTCGGGTGACCAAGAGTCCAGCCCCCTCCGCAACGGCGGGTGCTAGGAATATAAAGTCGTCCGTAACGGGGAAAGAAAAACACCCTTCAGGGCTCCGATACACATGGGTCGACGGTATACGAAATCTTTGGAATTCCCACTGATCCGCAATGGCGGCGATGGCAGTGTTCATCCCCCTCCGATGCGGCATAAAAACAACGCCCGAAATATAGAAGAAACATCAACCCCCCGCAACGACGGAATGAAAAAAACAGCCCCCGCAACAGTCGGCGCAAAATCGACAACCAAGACTTGAAAATCACCCGCAACGGCGGGGCGGTCAAAACAATAGGGATTTGAGAATCACCCGCAATGGCAGTGAAAAAAAGAAAATCAAGATATGAGAAACACTCGCAACGGCGGGACAGTCAACTGAAATTCCTCCCGATACAAGAAAACTTTGAAGGATTTTGCAAATCAAGGAAAAGGAGCTCAAGATGGGATTACTTAGATCATTTAAATGAGGAAAAACCCTTCGATTAATAGCAACCAAAATTCCTGGAAGACGCTTCAAAATCCATAGGCCAAAATCAATAGGCTGAAATCAATCAGAAAACTGACTAATTCAAAGTAAAGGGGGGTCCCAAAATTTTTAGAATTTTGGGAAATTGTTGCAGATGCAACACCTTCTTAAACCATAACCCAACTTTGTTGTGTACACATTGGCTTGTTGTGTCATCAGGTCGCTTTTGTATAGTTTTGTCTTGAATTCTGAACTTGTGAAATATCATTCACCCCTTTTTCGATGTGTTTTTTACCTATCGCCGTAGTCACTGCAGATGTTAGAACTATAACAACTTAAAAAAAATTCCTTTGTGACACTGGTTGTGAGTAGACTCCTTTGCCTTAATAGGATGTGGTTGGTTCCTAAATGGCCACTATTTTATAACTATCTCAATATCAACCCATTAGTAGATTACAGACATGTAAACAAAAGAAACTAGATCTTATGGAAATTTTTTGAGGCTGAACCTTTATGGATTTCAATTCTTGGGATACAAGAAAATTGCATAGGATAATTTTATCAATCTCCGAAATGAGTTAAGAAATTCACATACATTGTTTATTGTGTAACATTTGTTTTCTTGCAGCACCAAAGCAATGTTGGAGCTCAGGTTGCTACAAATTATTCTCTTTTGTTGGTATTCGTTGGATAATTCAGATGCACTGTAAAATTGAGCAAGCCTTCTTCTGAACATGGTTCAAAAGTGGAAACTTTATAAAATTGGCAGTAGAGGAGTTTGCAGATGGTTATAATGATACGACATTGAACTATTGATTGAAGGAGAATGTAGTGGTGGTTAGGAATTTGATTCAACCGAATTTTCATCAAAATTTGTATTTGACTCAGTCAATCTATCATTGACGAAATTAGAATCCAAACCTAAATATGAATTAGCAAAAATTCACCATACAATTCAATTTGTAAGGAGTCCCCATGTCCCGGGGATGCAGGAAGTGCATCCCTGATCATTTGGGATGCGTCCCTGTGGAACACTGCTATTTTCATGCTAATACTGTTATTATGCTCTTGCTTGGATCATCAGTATTCATTTTAGTTCCCTGCTTAAACCACAACCCAACCTTGTTGTGTACACATTGGCTTGTAATGTCATATGGTCTCTTTTGTACTGTTTTGTCTTGAATTATGAACTTGTGAAATATCATTCACCCCTTTTTGGATGTGTTTGCTACCTGTCTCTGTAGTCACTGCAGATTTTAGAACTATAACAGCTTAAAAAAGTAATTCCTATGCTAGTTGAGAGCAGATTCCATTGTCTTAATAGGATGTTGGTTCCTGAATGGCCAGTATTTTAGAACTATCTCATTATCCATCCATTAGTATATTGTAGACATGTAAACAAAATAAACTAGAACTATCGGCAAATTTTGAGGATGAACCTTTATGGATTTCAGTTCTTGGGATACAAGAAAATTGCATAGGATAATTTTATCAATCTCTGAAATCAGTTAAGAAATTTGCATACATTGTTCATTGTGTAACATTTCTTTTCTTGCAGCACCAAAGCAATGCTGGAGCTCAGGTTGCTACAAATTATTCTCTTTTGTTGGTATTTGTTGCATAAGTCAGATGCATTGTAAAATTGAGCAAGCCTTCATCTGAACTTCGTTCAAAAGTGGGAACTTTATTAAATTGGCAGTAGAAGAGTTTGCAAATGGTTATAATGATACACCATTGAACTATTGATTGGAGGAGAATGTAGTGGTGGTTAGGAATTTAATTTGACCAAATTTTCATCATAATTTGGATTTGACTCACTCAATGTATCATTGAACAAATTAGAATCCAAACCTGAATATGAATTAGCAGAAATTCACCTTACAATTCAGTTTGAAGTTCGATTTTGCTCAAAACCCCTGGTGCATCTAAAGAACTGCCATTCCATCCAAAAACATTGCACTCCCTATTTATTGAGGTTCATTGAATTAATTCCTTCAAATGAAACAAACTTGACTACGTTGTCCATGAGAACAATTGATTGACATGTGAAGAGAAATTTTACCTGGTTGCCACTGTTAGAGATTTAAATAGAAAAAGGGAGGCATGCTTCTTATTACTTATGTTCTCTAGAGTTCTAATTCTTGTTGACATAGTTACTGTAATTTGTTTCTAGAACAAAATTTTTATTCATTATTGAGCCTACTACATTTCCCTGTTTTATATTATATTCAATGTTCAATTGATGTATTTATTATGCTGCATTTCTCCCTTTTAAGTTTTAAAGCCACACATATCATATCAAGACTTGCAACCTAGAACAACATGGATCAGAGGACACAAAGTGGGTGGTAAAACACCGTCTTAGGATGATAGAAAGGTGGGTTATGGGTGGGATAACTAGTATAGTCAGATATACACACATAAAAATAGATGCGCATAATACATATGACTCTGCTGCCTCTGGTGCCGTTTTGGCTGCTGCTGGTGAAACAACTGCTTTTACCTCTGTCCCTGTTTTTGACTACGGGTAAGTTCGATCAGTTATCCAGTTGAGTTGAACTGGTCTTGTCTTGACCTCATGCTGGCTCATTGGGATGATGATACTTCCTTATTTATGATATTGATTGAGACTCGGAATAAGAAAGCTTAACTAAAAGCACTCTTACCGGACAAGATAGACTAATTATACTGCCTCAAGCAAGTGTTACCTCCTAATACCTTTTTTCCAGATACTTCCTACTGGTTGTAGGAGACATAAATATACGAGAGGTAGAGATAGGAGTTACATGTCTCACCGAGTTATACTAGAGGACATATGAGACTATGCCACCCACCACCTTATGGCATGATTATGTCTCTGGTCCCCGGTGGTACCATTTATTCATTGGGTTTTTTTGCCAGTCTATGATTGCTGGCATGGCATGAGTTGGATTGCCCTGTGTAGGGATGGGAAGTATATGCCCGTTCTAGGTTTGTATTGATCCTTCTTGGTTTGAGTTATGGGTATACATATATCGTATTTCAGATCCATCATTCTCAATAGATTGCTATATCATTCTTTTGCTCCAAGACCACCTGCCCTCTGTTAAGAAATTACAATGTTGGTAAATAAACAAAGGAAGCTGTTTAGAAAATAAATTCTAAATCTTGAAGGCGCTACGTGCATAGCTATGTCATTGCACTGTATCTATTTTGCTGCATTTCTCCCTTTTAAGTTTTAAAGCCACACATATCACATCAGGACCTGCAACCTATTTCAGATCCGTCATTCCCAACAGATTGCTATATCATTCTTTTTCTCCAAGACCACCTGCCCTCTGTTAAGAAATTATTGGTAAAAAAACAAAGGAAGCTACAGAGAAAATAAATTATAAATCTTGGAGAAGCTACGTGCATAGCTATGTCACTGCGTTGTATTAATCATTAAATTTGCTCATTTAATATTATATTTTGTTTGTGTTTTCTTTTTTTATTTGCACTATATGGTTCTTGAGAAATTGAGATCATTCAATGATTTTACTTTTAACATCCTTTTGATGTAAAATCATTCAATACTTTACAAAATGAAGAAATACAGGATATAAGTGGCCAAAGTTAAATAGCAATCGCTATTCATTGAAACTGTATTGAATGATTTTATGCCTTTATTTTTTAATTGGATTTTTATTTTTCCATTAGTTATTTATTTATTTAGTATATTTTTTTTAAATGTATAAAATCAAAATTTGAATTTGAATTGTATATGGTAACTATGGTTAAAAGTTGGGGAAGCCAAGTCAATTTTTAATTAGTATCTTTCATATTGGTATTCGTTGGTTGTATTTGAAGAATTCTCAAAAATATTTTGAGGTAAAAGAGTATAATTTCCTTTTTTTTTCTTCCAATGAGCTGCTATTGCACTCTTTCACTCACAACTTCAATCATTCCCCATTCATATCCATATTGCACTAGAATGCTCACTCTTTCACTCACAACTTCAATCATTCCCCATTCATATCCAGATTGCACTAGAATGCTCTATGAGATTTGGCATTAGATTTCCTTTTCAATATTAACCTTTGCTTATTAAAGGCAAATTACATAAAGAACATACAATTCAAACCCAATTCTGTAACAATCATTTCATAATACCATGTAGGAACAAGGGAGCAACTACACCCTTTGTACTTATTATTTTACTAACTGCAGTCAGACAATAGTAAGCCTGATCTGAGCTTGTGCACATATACATGATTTTGAGAGCTCAAGTCTATATACATATCTAGTTAGAATATTTGCAATAAATAGTAATTACATATTGCAACAAAAATTTACATCTTTCGAAATTCTACATGTTTGTCTTCCATTATTGTTAATTCGGTTGGAGCTACTTTTCCTTCTGCAACATGTCAACTTTTATATGTGTGGGTTGCTCTTCTCCACCACTATATTTATGCCCTAATGCATGAAACTGAACCTTGTGGTATCCTGATTCCTATTGACCCACAACTAAATCTTGTATCTTAACGTGCTAAAACATAATTTAATTTAGAATGGTATCTTAATGTGCTTCATACTAACCCTGAAACACCTTTCTAAGGCAACAATCTCAACTTGCAATATTGCTTGGATGCTAAATACTCTTATCAGTCCACTACTAAGACAACATCCTGAGTTCCTGATCTTTCGATCTACAATCTAGATCACAATGTGGTATATTAATTGAGAGTGGTATCTTAAATTGCTTCAGATTAACCCTGCAGCAGCTTTCTCATCCAACAATCTCAACTTGCAATATTGCTTGGATGCTAAATAATCTCATCAGTCCACTACTAAGACAACATCCTGAGTCCCTGACCTTGTGGTCTGCAATCTAGCTCACAACATAGCTAGATACTATTATGTGAAGTAATGCTGGGCACATTGTCAATCTTTTTGATGTTCATCTAACTTTAATGATCTAGAAAATGCATGCCCAAAAGAGTTTGTTTATATGATTTTCAATGAGTTATTCTTTTTGCATTATTTATTCACCTGTCAGTGGTTGGATGTTATAAGCAAATGATTGTGTCAATCCTGATATTCCATTCTATAATTTATTAATAAAGGATGCTTCAGATAATGGAAGGTAGTCAAAGTTATAAGAAATTCTTGTCAAGTTAGTGCAAATATAAAACATACAAGACTTAGTGAAACATAGAGGAGAGGAAGGCCCACACTCCACGCTTTTTTATCATGGATACCTCTTGGTTAGTATTTGTGTGTATGCTAGAATGTTTGATCTTATGTATTATATATAATGGAAGCTAGCTTTATAGGTTGAAGATAGGCACTTTGAATGGGTTGATAATACACTTGTTCTTATTTTTTACCATGTATCTCAATTTTGCTATTGTTATCTAAGGTTTCTAACCATATGTTGCATTTTTGTTACTCTGATTGTTTCAGCTTGATATTTTACTAAATATTTTCCCCGGGGCAGCCTATAGAAACTTGGCTCTGCGGTGCTTAACAAAGGCATGCTTCCATAATTCATATTTATTATTTTAATCATTAATGTATATGGAATATTCTGGTTGCTTGTGTCCATCAAATGTCAATTTCCTTTCCCATATCATAGATGCATGTTTCTCCAAGTTAATTGGTTTTATTTATCAAGCTTTTATCATTGATTAGTCATTGTTTGGCTCAGGTTGCAATGCTAAATTTCGGAGATTTTTATTATGCAAAATTTGTTAAGGTTTATACTATCTTTACAGCATAGTTGCAGGTAGTCTATTAGAATTTCAGATATTAAATAAGTTACTTTATGCATGATGTATTATTATTACTCTTTTATAAAAACATTGTTGTTATTATTATACTATTATTTTCACAATTTTACATTTTGGTCGACTCACCTAAGTTTGTATTGATCATGATATGCATGGGGTTAGAACATATTTCCACTAGGGACAAATCTCCTGGAGGCTTATGTGAATGGCTCAAGCGAAGAACAAGTATTTTCACTGACATCAATACACATTTGTAGGTGATGATTTTCTCCTTCCCAGAAATGTTTGTTGTTGTTTCACAACAAAACACATGATTATGTACTTCAAAAAACATATTTGAATGTAATTATGGTGTTTCATAGTTTCAGCTGATTTTTTTGTAATATTAATAAGATGAAACTATTGTAATACATCCTATTTGTTTTTCTTCTTCCATGGTTTTTCTTTCTCAAAAGAAATCATGTTCAATCCACTTCTGCATGTTTGAAAGTTACCTATCTCAAGCCTGTTTTGCTTCAAAGTTGCCTATCTTATATCAACATGTAAGCTTTAAGAAGTTATAGTGAGATGTTTTGCGGAAGCTCTGATCAATGTATCATTGGTACTTTGCATTAGTAATATTGTTAGTGAATGTAAAATACAATAATGACTATTATAGACTCATTCAATTTAGTTAGTTTGGTCAGAATAGTGATAGACTAATAGCTGATTCGTACAAATGATATGATATTTTCATCTTAGTAATGACATGTAGAAGAAATTAAGACTTCACTCTTAAGAGACAATACTTAATCAAGAGGTGTTACAAGATTGAAAGGCTACAAACTAGAGCATGTCTTAAAGGAACTCCTTATGTTCATACTACTAAGCATTTTATTCTTCTAATGTGCTTTCAAGTGTCCAATCTGATTGTGGCCCTTTTGAGAATGGTATTGGTTTCTCATTTTTATTCTGGAAGGTTTATACTTTTATAGTAGTCAATTATATGGCATTGTTACTGTAGTCTCATAATAATGGTATTTTAATGTAGGTCCTTTGTCTTATGTTTGGAGAGAATGGGTTCAATGGAGTATTGAATTTGGAGTTGAAGCAAATGCAATTTTCATAGTTCCTTACGACTAGAGGCTACCAGCTTCGAGGCTGGAGGAGCAGGACCTTTACTTCCATAAACTAAAGTATGTAAATCTTGAGCTGCTTGTATTTATTTTATTGGCATTTCTAAATCTTAGGAATTTATTTTTCAGTTGATTTGTATGTTGGTAATCTTATGCTTAGGTTAATAGGGTCCTTCATGTACATGCTATAAATTAAGTTCACTACCGTCATCTACATTCAGGTTCCTACTAGTAGTTTTTAATCAATATTTGTGATGTTCAACTAGCTTTAATGATCTAGCAAATGCATGCCCAAAAGAGTTTGTTTATATGATTATGAATGAGTTCTTTTCTCATTATTTATCCACCTGTCAATGGTTGGATTTTATAAGCAAATGATTGTTTCAATCCTGATATGCCATTCTATAATTTATTAACAAATGATGCTTCATCTAATGGATGGTAATTAAAGTTAGAAAATAATCTTGTCATGTTAGTGCAAATATAAAACATATAAGACTTAGTGAAACATAGAGGAGAGGAAGGCCATGACGCTGCCTAGTGAGACTTGAATAAAACTGAATGGAACTTAGGAGTAGCTTTAAGACCTATTATGAAGGGGTATGAAATGGGAACCAAAATTACTCCAGAAGAGGAGTAATAGTCTTTGAATATAGACACTTTGAAGACAAAACAAGTTGATTTCATTATAGAGAAATAACCATAATCGTTGCTCGAGAATGCTGACTTGAGTGCAAAAGACCATTGTTGCAAATTTAGAATAAAGTGTTGTCAAGCTAGTGCAAAAGTATAAAATCTTGAAGACTTAGTTAAATATAGAGGAGAGGAAGGCCACATGGGTGCCTATTGTAACGTGAATAAAACTTAGTGGAACTATAGGAGGAAAAGTATAAATAAAGGACTTGTTATGAAGGGGTATGTAACGGGAACCAATGTTACAGCCCTAGCTACTCCAGAAAAGGATAAACAATCATCAAAGATAGGCAATTTTGAAACAAACAGGCTTGAGAAAAGAAAAACATGTGTCCCAAGTCACATTCAGGGTTTCTTTTTTTTACATACCCCCTTTCTGGGTTTTCATTTTTACTATCTGAGTTCTTGTCAGAGTTCCTCTCGAACATTGCTTCATGATTAAGAAGTAACATGACTGAGAAATATACATTGTATTTGTTTTTACAAATTTCTTATGTGTAAATATTCCTCTTGAAAATGGTGAAGTTTCTGGTTTGGGGTTACTTTTACGACACAGAAAATTTTACATCTGAAGAATCCCTATATCTAGGATCTCAGTTTTTCAACTATAAGTATTCTTTTTAAAATAAATAAATCCTGGTTCTCTTAGTTAGCAAAATTTTAGTAGCTCTACCTTTCTGTGTGCCCATTTTGGAGTTTTCTTATCCCAACAAATATTAATATCATTAATTTCTGTGATTCCACCATCATATTGCTCAGATGTGTACTTAGTTTAAAACATATCAATCTATACACCTGTTTATAGTTTTACTATGTATATAAACATTTAGCTAGTGGCTTATATCAATTTTGTTTCATAGATTTATGTTTCTCTGAGTGAAATTTTAGAGCCTTTTCTGGAGGTTCTTTATGTGCTTCTTTAGCTCCTTGAAAGTTTTTTTTTTGTGCATACTTATTGGGGTTGTGTTCTTTCATGATTTTCTAGAATTGAAAATATGGCTCTTAAGTTGTCCATCCTTGGAAATGCATTTTCCTTCTAAGACAAGTATATCACTAATACATTAAAGAAGCATTTGCACAGTCGATAAGTATATCACTAACACATTAAAGAAGAATTGCATAGTCTGTACAAGGACTGTGGGCTAACCCATTAAATGATACCCCTGTAGATATTAGAAAATTGGCATTCCAGTGTCAAGTACCTTTTGTAAATAGCTCACTACAGGAAAAGACAATACACCTCATCTTTTGTAATAGATTGAAAGGGTGGTTACAATAAAAAATTATCCACATCATGATAATTATATCTTTGACACCTTTGTCTAATCTTCTCAAGGAATTAGGGTCTCCATGCATACATTTTTAACTTGAAATAATTTTAAATGGAAATGAACCCTTTGTATACCTTTAAGTTTTAACCATTGAAAAATCAAAATTTAACCACCCATGTTTCTTTCCCTCTCAACAGAATTGAGATTATAGATGGAGAGGATCCACCCAAGACAAAGTACTCTTGCTACTGAGGATTCTCGGATAAGGCTTCTTTGTTTATGGGCTCCTTGGGTCTTATTTGCTTCACATACCCACTTTTTTTATTGAGATCCTTGGGTATATATATATATATATATTGTTTTATTTGGTAGGTTGCAATCTGTTGGATAATATTTTTCCAATTTTATGAAAAAACTAGTAGATCTCCCCAACTGGGCATTTTAGGATTAATCCCTAGATTTCGTACACATAGCATAATAATATTGGATTTGTATTAATTAATACATGCATAGAAATTTATTGTAGACAAGTTTAGTCAAACTCATCTTCATTTTGTGTGAAATCATTTTGAAAATATGGATTCTTGGATGGAGGTTATTGGACTATTTGTTGATGTCCAGATCTTTTATTTTCCTCTCTTGTAAATAGGATTGTTACAGCACATAAAGGATTTTCCTTATTTAAATTTTATGCATATAGCCTTAGCAATTTAATGAGAAATATTGTCATATTTTGTTTGGGGCCAATATATTACCAAATAGCATATGCAAAAGCCTAACGATCTCATATAAATTGAACCTGCAACTTGTAATATGAACTTGACTGTCCTGACTATGCGAGGAGACCCCAATATCTAATGCTATAGGAATTCCATTTTTTAACAATATGTTTAATCATTGTACATGTGACATGGTGTTCAATTCTAATCAATACTGCATGAACTCAAGGGTTCAACAACACAAGGCCAATGTATATATCATATTCATGCCTATTTGTAGTCTTTTATATCATTTAATTGCAACTATTAATATTTGCTATAGTATTTAATTGTTATTTATCTATGTTAAACAAGTGTTCTATAGATTCTTAATTCGACGAGAGTATCTTTGTTTCTAGGATTGCTAATTTTTTTTACTAACTAATGGTGTAACTCCATTCCTATGCTGAAAAATATGCAGGGATTTGTAGGTTTTTGCCACCACTATGCATCCAATCAGAACAATAGATTGCCTGCACTTTTCTCTAGAATACTTTCATTATAAGAAAAGAAAGGTAATGATGTGTTCCTTACCCTGCATTGCCAATTATTTTGTGATTGTTTGTCCATCCTAAGATCATTATGGGAGTTGTAAATTTTCTGGTAAAAGATAACATTACACAATTTTCAAGTATATGATTTTACAAGAGTTTCCAATTTCCTTTTAGGTTTTTATTTCAACTTTTTTCAAAGGCAGGGACTTTGTTGCTAAGAGCTCTTGTTGTTGTTAGCTATTGAACATTATAGATAATTTGCTTCATAATTGTTTTTTCTACTTTACAAGTGAAATTTTTTTATTGGAATTTGCAGGAGTGAACTTAACTAAGTGGGCCATTGACTATGAAGAGCCTGTTGCTAAGGATTTGCCATTGAGTATGGAGATATTTCTGCTGGGGCTTTCAGGCTGCTAAGTATGGTTAATTGAAGCTGCTTCGAGATATAAGTATGGCTTAGTAGCCAAGTACAAGTGGGATGGTTTAGCCATTATAATATTTTGAAAAGTTATTGATGTACTAGATGATTTTCATGTAAAGTTATATGGAGATAGTTTTTAAGAAAACTCATATTTATTGTACTACTTGACATTTCATATAATATAATTTGTGTGGTTTAAAACTTATATGGTTGTACTTTATATTATTTACAACCATTGTAATTAACTAATTAACGCGACATTGCATAATTCACATGTGTATTAGATGATGATAAATAATGTATGATTTTTTTTAATCTAAGCATAATATCATATTAAAAATTTATATTGATTAATAATAGACATTATTGAAACTACTAAAGTATAATAATCACACATAAAACGACTAAAAATGACTAAATTAGTGACCAATAAATGAGATTAATAACAAAAAATTGAGAGATACGTGACCAAACAATGAGATATAAATGACCAAAAAACAGTTTTGGTGGCTAATTTTAGGTCTTTTATTACACGACCAAATTTGGTTATATTGTAGTTTTTCATGTGGTCATTAATTTGGTCATAAATGTGGTCATATATTTGGTCATTGATTCAAATATATGACTAAATTAATGACCAAATTAATGACCATCTTACAAGCTATGACCAAAATAAAAATGACCAATTTTGGTCGCGAAATAAAAGACTGTAAATTAGCCACCAGCGATCGCCAAACCAAAAATGGTCATTGATATGCGGATTTTGGTCATTTTTTTGGTCACTAATATATCATTTTCCACTAGTGTACTAACACCCTCCTCCTTTATATTAGTCCCCAACCAACCCAAATACCTCTAACCACCATGCCCCTGGACTTTCACGGCTAGGTATGGGCCAACATTTAGGCGGGTCAAGACATGAAGTAGATAGAAGGCCAACAATAACCTTCATGTGGAATTTGTCAAACTTATGAGAACATATGAGTGATTGCACAAAGTTGAAGGACCTTTTAGATGCAATGGTAGAGTGAAGTCAATCACTCTTGATCGATAAAATAGAAATCATCCCAAGCAATCCCGACCCTGCCAAGCCTATTCCCAAGGCTGCCAACATGCATTCCAATTAGGATAGTACACAAAAACACGCTCCTATTTTATCTTGTGAAAACATGCTCCCTTTTTTCTTCAATAAAACACGCTCCCGTTTTTCTTCAATAAATCGTGCTTCTGTATTGCTTCAATAAAATGTGCAAAATGGGGGGGGAGGGGGAGGGGGAGAGGGGGTGCTTAGTGGTAAGGAGAGACATAGGGATGTGTGTGTGTGTGGGGGGGAGGGGGGGGGGGGAGAGGGGGTGCTTAGTGGTAAGGAGAGACATAGGGATGTGTGTGTGTGTGGGGGGGAGGGGGGGGGGGGAGAGGGGGTGCTTAGTGGTAAGGAGAGACATAGGGATGTGTGTGTGTGTGGGGGGGAGGGGGGGGGGGGAGAGGGGGTGCTTAGTGGTAAGGAGAGACATAGGGATGTGTGTGTGTGTGGGGGGGAGGGGGGGGGGGGAGAGGGGGTGCTTAGTGGTAAGGAGAGACATAGGGATGTGTGTGTGTGTGGGGGGGAGGGGGGGGGGGGAGAGGGGGTGCTTAGTGGTAAGGAGAGACATAGGGATGTGTGTGTGTGTGGGGGGGAGGGGGGGGGGGGAGAGGGGGTGCTTAGTGGTAAGGAGAGACATAGGGATGTGTGTGTGTGTGGGGGGGAGGGGGGGGGGGGAGAGGGGGTGCTTAGTGGTAAGGAGAGACATAGGGATGTGTGTGTGTGTGGGGGGGAGGGGGGGGGGGGAGAGGGGGTGCTTAGTGGTAAGGAGAGACATAGGGATGTGTGTGTGTGTGGGGGGGAGGGGGGGGGGGGAGAGGGGGTGCTTAGTGGTAAGGAGAGACATAGGGATGTGTGTGTGTGTGGGGGGGAGGGGGGGGGGGGAGAGGGGGTGCTTAGTGGTAAGGAGAGACATAGGGATGTGTGTGTGTGTGGGGGGGAGGGGGGGGGGGGAGAGGGGGTGCTTAGTGGTAAGGAGAGACATAGGGATGTGTGTGTGTGTGGGGGGGAGGGGGGGGGGGGAGAGGGGGTGCTTAGTGGTAAGGAGAGACATAGGGATGTGTGTGTGTGTGGGGGGGAGGGGGGGGGGGGAGAGGGGGTGCTTAGTGGTAAGGAGAGACATAGGGATGTGTGTGTGTGTGGGGGGGAGGGGGGGGGGGGAGAGGGGGTGCTTAGTGGTAAGGAGAGACATAGGGATGTGTGTGTGTGTGGGGGGGAGGGGGGGGGGGGAGAGGGGGTGCTTAGTGGTAAGGAGAGACATAGGGATGTGTGTGTGTGTGGGGGGGAGGGGGGGGGGGGAGAGGGGGTGCTTAGTGGTAAGGAGAGACATAGGGATGTGTGTGTGTGTGGGGGGGAGGGGGGGGGGGGAGAGGGGGTGCTTAGTGGTAAGGAGAGACATAGGGATGTGTGTGTGTGTGGGGGGGAGGGGGGGGGGGGAGAGGGGGTGCTTAGTGGTAAGGAGAGACATAGGGATGTGTGTGTGTGTGGGGGGGAGGGGGGGGGGGGAGAGGGGGTGCTTAGTGGTAAGGAGAGACATAGGGATGTGTGTGTGTGTGGGGGGGAGGGGGGGGGGGGAGAGGGGGTGCTTAGTGGTAAGGAGAGACATAGGGATGTGTGTGTGTGTGGGGGGGAGGGGGGGGGGGGAGAGGGGGTGCTTAGTGGTAAGGAGAGACATAGGGATGTGTGTGTGTGTGGGGGGGAGGGGGGGGGGGGAGAGGGGGTGCTTAGTGGTAAGGAGAGACATAGGGATGTGTGTGTGTGTGGGGGGGAGGGGGGGGGGGGAGAGGGGGTGCTTAGTGGTAAGGAGAGACATAGGGATGTGTGTGTGTGTGGGGGGGAGGGGGGGGGGGGAGAGGGGGTGCTTAGTGGTAAGGAGAGACATAGGGATGTGTGTGTGTGTGGGGGGGAGGGGGGGGGGGGAGAGGGGGTGCTTAGTGGTAAGGAGAGACATAGGGATGTGTGTGTGTGTGGGGGGGAGGGGGGGGGGGGAGAGGGGGTGCTTAGTGGTAAGGAGAGACATAGGGATGTGTGTGTGTGTGGGGGGGAGGGGGGGGGGGGAGAGGGGGTGCTTAGTGGTAAGGAGAGACATAGGGATGTGTGTGTGTGTGGGGGGGAGGGGGGGGGGGGAGAGGGGGTGCTTAGTGGTAAGGAGAGACATAGGGATGTGTGTGTGTGTGGGGGGGAGGGGGGGGGGGGAGAGGGGGTGCTTAGTGGTAAGGAGAGACATAGGGATGTGTGTGTGTGTGGGGGGGAGGGGGGGGGGGGAGAGGGGGTGCTTAGTGGTAAGGAGAGACATAGGGATGTGTGTGTGTGTGGGGGGGAGGGGGGGGGGGGAGAGGGGGTGCTTAGTGGTAAGGAGAGACATAGGGATGTGTGTGTGTGTGGGGGGGAGGGGGGGGGGGGAGAGGGGGTGCTTAGTGGTAAGGAGAGACATAGGGATGTGTGTGTGTGTGGGGGGGAGGGGGGGGGGGGAGAGGGGGTGCTTAGTGGTAAGGAGAGACATAGGGATGTGTGTGTGTGTGGGGGGGAGGGGGGGGGGGGAGAGGGGGTGCTTAGTGGTAAGGAGAGACATAGGGATGTGTGTGTGTGTGGGGGGGAGGGGGGGGGGGGAGAGGGGGTGCTTAGTGGTAAGGAGAGACATAGGGATGTGTGTGTGTGTGGGGGGGAGGGGGGGGGGGGAGAGGGGGTGCTTAGTGGTAAGGAGAGACATAGGGATGTGTGTGTGTGTGGGGGGGAGGGGGGGGGGGGAGAGGGGGTGCTTAGTGGTAAGGAGAGACATAGGGATGTGTGTGTGTGTGGGGGGGAGGGGGGGGGGGGAGAGGGGGTGCTTAGTGGTAAGGAGAGACATAGGGATGTGTGTGTGTGTGGGGGGGAGGGGGGGGGGGGAGAGGGGGTGCTTAGTGGTAAGGAGAGACATAGGGATGTGTGTGTGTGTGTGGTTGTTAGGGTTTTGGAGGGGGTTGTTAGGTGTCAGGGGTTGTAGAGTGAGAGAGAGTGGAGAATGGTTTAGTAATGGAGATGAGGCGAGGAGAGAGGTAGGAGGAGGAGGGGAGTTAGAGGTAGGGAGAGGAGGATGGGGGATTAGTAAGAATCAGGAGGAAGAGGGGATATTTTAGTTGTAGGGGGTGACCTTTGGATGTGTGATGTGGGTGTCTGAGAGAGAGAGGGAGAGAGAGAGGGAGAGGGTTGGGGAATAGATGGGGGGGTGGGGGCTAAGTGTAGTTGGATGAGTTGGGGAGCAAGAAAGAGTGGAGAGAGAGGTTTTAGGTGTTATGAGTGAGAGAGAGATGCTAGGGGGATGTGTGTGTGTGAGAGAGAGAGTGAGAGAGAGAGAGAGAGGAGTGTGGGGGTTTAGGAGCATATGTGACAATAATGAGTATGGGTTTTTAATAATAACAACGCGCACTTGTTTTTATTGAAGCAAATGAGCGTGTGATTTTATTGACATAAATGGGAACACATTTTTATTGACATAAATGGGCACGTGATTTGCAACTATATTTTTTGGTTTGTGATTATACCATTTAAAGGTTTGGGGGAGGGGGGTGGTAAGACGGTTAAAGGTAGACATGGAGATGGATTGTTAAGGAGTTAGAGGTAGAGACCAATGGGGGTGTTAAGAGAATGGGGGTAAGTG